>CM046432.1:73822249-74031191 GCA_025506505.1 Flaveria sonorensis
TTCTGCCTCGTTTGAAGTTCTCATTCGCAAACTCCCACTTGTCCGGTACAGTTTTCCGAAACCCCTATAAAATTTTTAATAATAATAATCAGTGCCAAAACAACGTAAATTTCTGGTGAAGTGGTGAAGAATAATATTTAACACATACGACAAAAAACATAAAAAAAAAATATGTTTTATGGTGAGAGTCTAGAGAGAACCAGGTGGGTGGGTGGGTGCGCCATACAAGTCAAGATAACTTATTTGGCACATAATGAGAGAATCAATTCAACTCTAGATCCTTCTTTTGGTTGTTCATTTGTCTGTTTGCGGGACCCACGCGTGTTTCACTAGCTTTTTAGAATGGTCAAATGTCTTATTATCTCCTGGTATTTTTTTATTGTTTACATTTTATTTATAATTATCTTGAACCTTCAATCATAAAAAAAAAGTAACAAATATTTTACGGGTCTTGATGATAAAGAAAAAATTTGATGATAGGATTACGAAAAAACATTTTAAATACAATATTAAAGACATGATAGTTTATGAAAAAACCATCCACATAGCAAGTTTTAATGATTATTTTTAAGCTGTTTACACCCTATAATCATAATCATGTGTATAATTTTACTTATACATAAACTATTCCGTATGATAATAGAACATAAACCATAAGTTACTTGGACATAAAACATAGATGCTTAAATATTATTCTTGTATGATTTACCGGGATAAAAATGGATATGTGAATCTGATTCTTATATCATTTAATACAGAGACAAAAGAATTTTTGTGATGTACATGAACAAAAGTTGCTCATAGTTCCAAAATAACACGAATATTATACGTATATGACTGAAATGTTCCAAGACTATGATACATCTATAAATCTAAACGCATAAGAAAAGTCAATTTTTTTGTGATTTTCTCTTACTTTGCCATTAAGAGTAACTTATCATAGATATCTGGTGACTCTACAAGTATTAAGATTGAACAAAAACAAGAACCATTTCATATAATGACAACAAAATAACCAGAGGCAAGAAGAGAACATACATAAGTATTAAGCTGACGAACAAAGCTGGAGAAATTATTATGCTTGAACGAATTCGGTAGCAAATCCCTAGCGAAATCAGCGGTTTTCCACACGACGAACGTTGTCCCGCTTTCGTTCCACGAGATCACATCATCAGTCGCTGGATCATCCACCAGCAAATACGTCTTCGTCAAAAAAGGTGCAGGAACAGACCGATGACTCATTTCCCCTAACTTTTAAACCTCCGATCGATATTAATCACCTAATTCCCTAAATTTCAACCTAATTAAACAACTAATATCAACAAATCAACAACTAAACAGCAGCAGAGCGGTGAGAAACTCCCAGCCCCAGCAGTAAAAGCCCGAGAGAAACAATCGAGATCGAGCCAGATCGTAATTCGATAGGTGTATCGTGTCGGTAGCCGATGAATTCTTAGTTTCTTCCATCAATTTGAATGCAAGGAGGAAATGACACGAACATAACTTCTGGAACAAGTCGGTTTCTGGTGATCAAAGATGAATTCAAAAGATGTTTAGTTTTTTAATGAATTTATGAGGATTCGTGCACGAAAGCATATGGGGATGATTTATAGAAATGCAGGGGTTTTGGGTTAGGGAAGAGGACTAGAAGAAAACAGGGGGGAGGGTGTTCTAGAAAGAATTAGAAATAAAATAAAACAACAAACCAAGTGGGTGCGGCATGTTGAAAATAAGATACAAAATTCTAAAAACAACGGCAGTGGCTTTTTCTTTCTTTTTCATAATATAAATAAATACTCTAATAATAATGATATTATTTGATTGATATTGATGATTAATGGGTTTTTTTTTTAAACGGAAAATATGCGATCCTGCTTCGGAGGATAGGTGTTATCTTAATCGGCCTATCTATTCGTTTTCCGGCTGGGACGCCGGGACCGCACCCCCAACCCCCACAGGAGTAAACTCATTGTTGAAAAAAACCACTGACTCGACTCTAAGCATTTTGCTCAGATTGAGACTTGAATCCATAATATTCTAATATTCACATGTAATGGCTACCTCAACTTAACAAGTTATGCAAAAGATCAATGGTTGATGATTAATGGTTTTATAAGTGTTTACTTTAAAGAACAAATGAATAATTAAATTAAAGGCAAAAGGTTTATTGATAATAAGAAAGTCCAATGTTCGAAAGTTCTGATTAAAATGCATCAGATTTATTATTATTTAAAAGAGCATGCGTAATGGGTTGGAGGTCAAATATCTCTCATGTTATATTTTTTTTTTGTTCAAAATATAAAAAAATCAAACCTTTTGAGTTCGAATTCACACCGTAGATCAAGCGTTACTTTCCGTATTGCAGACAATCATAGCTTCGTTTGTACGTTTTATACAATATCACACTGAAATTGTCCAACAATCAAAACAAAGAAACCTAAATTATAAGATAAACGAGTGCGTACCTTTTTAACAAGAGAAAGATTGAGTTGAAATCAGTTATTAGTTCATGAGAGGAGCTCGTTCCACTATTCCAATATTGCTCTCCATTTGTAGCGAACAATTTAAGTTAAATTCAAATCACAGTACACAATCTCAAACAAAACCAAGTACAAAATAAACAATTGCAGAAGAAATTAACGAACGAGAGATGGAAAATTGTAGAAGTAAGGTTTGGAATTTAGCCGGAAAGTGAACTATCAAAAGAGATGTTGTGATGAATAGCGAGTTTGGGTTTTATCATAGATTATTTTTTAAGTTAATAAATAAATCCTTCTACTCTAATAAAAGGGTAACCACAGAGGACACGTGACAACATCACATTTATTCTCACAAAATTTTTCCGCTTCTCTCTTCTATTAAATAATTACATTAATTACAAATAATATTATTTAAGTCTTTTTAGATTAAAAATGGTTCTAATAAATTAAGAAAGATATCTTTTATTAATATTATTTTAAAAAATAATTTTTATAAATAATTTTTTTTCTAAAACATCAAACTTATTTATAAATATAAAATATTTTAATTTAGTGTTTTAAAAAGTAAATTTATATAAACAAAAAATAATTAAAAATGAGAGTTATAATAAGGAAATTTATAAAGATGACAATTTTTTTAAACAAAATTTTTGATTTAAAAAGTTGATATCGTTATTTTATTACTTATCGTTTTTACTCCTACGTAATTTAAATCATATATTATCTTAGAATATTGTTTTATAATTAAGTAAAATTTATTATATTTGATATTTTATTTATTCAACCCGTGTAATAGACGAGTTTACTAAAGCTAGTTTGGCATATTTAGTGTGAAATCTTATAATGAATGACAGTTAAGGGCTAAACATGAAAGTGGACCTTAACACATGATCCATTCGTGTAATTAACTCTTTTTTTTATACACGCTTCAAATAATTTATCAAAATTGAGCGAGATTAAATATAATATAATTTTCATTCCTTTTTATTTTTACATTCATGTTCGTGTTTCTTAACGCATGTGTTTTCTTAAATTCCAAAAATAGTTTTGCGATGTGCTTATTTTTACTTTTACCACTCATTTGATCGACAACATAATTTTATAGTTCACAACTTTATAATTTTGAGTATTTTTAGATTTACACTTATTTTCATCACAACTTGACATTATTTTCTTAAATTTCAAATATAATTTTGTAGTGTCTTATTTTAATTCAAAATTGACTTGCCGAGGAGCATAGACAATTAACGCCATATATAATGTGAAATTATAAAGTGAGGAAATTGAATTAAATAAATGATAATGAATGATTTAAAGAAAAAACTGTTACAATTTTTTTTTAATTATATTAGTTTTTTTATCATTATGTCAATAGATTGAACAACAGAAGCTTGAGATGATAAAGGATAGATATTATAAAAGATAAAGATGAACATATGTGAGTTATTCTGATGTAAGAAACTAATATGGGTAAGGAATGAAAGTCAAAATTGACTTGCACTATTTATAGAATGGATTGTGGTTAGTTTGTTCAAGGCATAGAAAATTGACACAATCAAAGAAGAGATGAGGAGAAAGAAAAAACTTATGGTATGTTATCATCATTTTGTGGTTAGCAGGATTAATTGGAAGAGTATGACTGTATGATATTAAAAATCTCTATTCTCGTATTTTATCATTAATTTAATATAAATAATATAGAGAAAACTTTGGCTTTTAAAGAGTTTAAATTGAGTGGTTTCTAAGAAGGTACCTTAAACTGTATGACTAAAATGGCTTAATTTCCAAAACGCGTGGTAGGTTTGAGCTAACAGAACATCTTTTAATCTTTAATTATAACTTAACTAATTTGACTTCTTATATTAGATCTTATTAGTAAACGTTAAAGCTCAAGTGGATGCATGATACAGATGTATATATAAACTAATTTTGACTAGTTTTGATAACTCGTGTATTACACGGGTTGAATAATTTAATATTAAATATAATAAAAATTTATCAATTATAAAACGATATTATAACATATGATATCAACTTTTTAAACTTATTATATATATATATATATATATATATATATATATATATATTGTTTCTAAATAAACCATTTTGAAAAATGTTATTTTTAAATTTTTTCTTATTATAACTCCCAGTTTTAATTATTTTGGTTTATGAAAATTTTACTTTTTTAAAAACATCATTTTTAAGATATTTTGTATGTTAAAAAAGTTGATTTTTTTTCTTGTTTTATAAAAATTTGTTTCTTTAGTAACATTAATAAAAATATCTCTTTATTTATTTATCCTTCAAAACTTTTTATAAAAACTAAACTGTCGAAAACTCACGCGTTGCATTGGAGATGATGAAAATTTTTATATCATAAAAAGTGAAGTTATTCTTGAACTAATATTTCTTTATGCTAATAATTCGGACTTTAGTTCATGAAAAAATTCTAATATGTCTAAAAGATCCATCCATAAAGTTTTTTACTCATTACCCTGTATATGAAAAAACCAAACTGATGAATAGTAATTCGCGAGTATTTGTGTCATTTGTTCCGTTCCTCGGATGTTGTGTTGTTGTTTTTACTGTCTCTCTTCATCTCACGCGTCCTCTGATCTTCATCTTCTTCAAGAGACGCGTAGGAGCTTCATTTACCCCACTCATGCCGTAACCTCAATCATGTAGTGATGGGCGGGCGGCTCTCACGATGGCCGTGTGGCGTCGTCGGCGTTTCAAGCGTTGTGATGGTGCCGATGGCTATGGTGGTGGTGTTAGAGGGGGTATGTGGAGGTTGGAGGTCTCGGGGCGATGAGAGGTGGTTGTTTGTTTTCGCTTGGACGCCGCAGACGCGATCGTGCTTTGGTACACCTCGATTTCTCGTCTCATGTGTCGGGTCCCCTCTGCGCTTGTGAGGCGACCATTTCTCCGCCGCGCATCTTCGGTTGAACTGGAATTTGTGACGTGATGGCCGATGGTCATCGGCCTCGGTGATGGCGGCAGTTGCTTTCTTGGCAGACATGGTGCCCATGGTGTTATTTGGAAAACCGTTGTGTTGGTTGATTTGTTATGCTGTTGATGATGGGAATTACCTCATTTGAAATTCTGTTTTTTTGTGATTTGTTACGTCGATGATGATGGGGTTTATCTCATATGAGATTCCCGGCTTGATGTTTGTCTTAGGTGTCGAACCTGGTTCTATGTACGGTTTTTGTTTGCTAGGCGGATATGTCAGGAAAGACCTTACGTCAATGATGATGACACTAGCTCATCTGAGACCGAGCTTGAGCTCACCCATGTCGCAAATCTGATCTGATGATGTTGGCATTTGCTGACTAGGGTTTCATCCTCATGTATGATTGCTTTGTATAGTGCTGAAATGGATAGGCATCGTTTTGTAATTTTTCAAATGTAAGCACTAATTGTAAATCTGTAATTGAGTATTCGATTCTGGTTCAAAACCATAAGTTGATATCGGGGATTGATGACGATGGGATTCGTTTCATTTGAGATCTAACGTCGATGATGATGGGGATAGATTAATCTGAGGCGGAATGGCATGATGATGGTCACGATTATGTGTTACTTGGTGTTAGTATGTCCGGTTAATGAGACGATAATGTGGGATAAAACGATAGTCTTCGGTGTTTTGGCATGGCAATGGTTCTGATTGCAGCCCATCAGTGAGGTGTTTCTGAGCCTTCAAATGCCATGAGTGCTCACAATTGGTAGTGGGTTGTCCTCTTTTAGGTGAGGGAGGGTGGCCCATCTCCCGGTAGAGGAGGGAGAAGTACCCTTGACTACAATCGAGTATTGATTTACAGGTTGCTAATGCGTCAACCTACATTGTTCAATGGCCCTCAATTCTGGTTGTTTCATAACTGTTGAGATTGACTTCTTGTATAAATATGGGTGATAGGCGATGACGATAAACGAATGGCTTTTGACATTGTTGTTTTGGCGTGGTAAACGGTTAGTTTGCAGGCATAACAAACTGGCATTTCCGAACCTTTTATCGAGTTAACTAAGTATCGATTAAACCCCGCCGTAAAGCGCGGGGGAGAAGACAACCGGTTAATGTTAAATTTCTATGTTCTACAGTGAAGTAAACGTGTGTGGTGTCAAAACATGCGAAGTAGTTGTGGAAGTGATGTCCACGTGGACCAATAATTCTTAATCACAGTAGAAAATATATTTCTAATTGTTAGAATTAGAATAATTAAGTAAGGGTTTTTATAATCGAAAATTTATAATTCAACTAATTTATCTTGTTACATATAAGATATACTTTGAATTGACATATATAACTATATTAATAAAGTTTTTTTAATACTTCTAGTAAAAAAAACAAGGCGTATATAAAAGAAAAAATAAGATATAATATTCTTATATAATTCTCTAATCCTATTTTTAAATCTATACATTTTATTTATTATGATTTTAAAATAACACTTAAACTACTCTAATTAACTATCTATACGTGTATTTTATGAGATTTAGACCGTTTACCTCTTGAAAAGAAAAAACATAACTAATCATTAGGATGTACTCTTAGGAACATTTTTCATCATGTGGCTTTAACAATCAACCACTCTCCGCCTCTTATACAAAATTTGGTATGCTACATGTCTGTGAGAAAGATTAACTTTGGCATGTTAGGTTTATTTTAATCAACGCTCAACTAGGAAATCTGCTATGTATCTAAATATAATGTTTTCAAAAAGTATTCAGACAAACTCTTGTAAATAACCTTTAGAATTTATACATTTGTCATCTAATGCATAAACAAACAGAAGATATATCACCTATTTTTAAATTTTGTTTTTATATAACATCTTGCAATATGATATATATATGTAGTAAATTAGTGTTTTAAGGTGAACAATATTCATTAAAAAGATCTAATATTTCATTAATTGTTTTTCATAAAAATGTGAGATGCTTGTAGAATACAAATCAAGGATAACTGATGTAACATAATGTTTTTCATGATCGAACTGTTACATTATATGTTATAAGAAGAGACAACATATATAACAATAAAAAAATATACGTTAACTTTAGTTCAATTTAATCTTCATATATGCAAACATATTGTTAATCATTAGTATAAGACAAATAATAAACACAATTCTGAAATAATTATCACCATAAAGTGATAATATAACGAAATATACAAGTCAATTACAAAAATTTAGAGTTATTGAGAAATTTAAAATGTGAGCATAATCCATAAGAGATGGCAGCACAAGTTGCGATTGCCAAACCATCGAAAATCTGCTAGAAGCAAAGAACATCTTCCCATAATCCATGTTGTGAATACACCTTTGACTTTTGCATCGCCGTTTTGTTGACTCAATCCCACTTATGTACATTTATTATATTCTAGTGCCACCAACCAACCGTTTAGTTAAATATATTTAAAATCAAGCAACTTCATACTAAGTTAACTCTACGTTTGCCTATGCTATGTAATGATCAGAACTTGATTATGTTTATTTATACGACTTATTTAGTAACAACTTCATACTAATTTAACATGTGATTGTATATACTTAGACTCGTTTACTACCAGCTAGCTTCAGTTACGTGCCAATTTGTTTATTTCTTAGTTGATTATACAAATAAAATAGTTGGCTTGATAAAAGTCACACAATCTAACGGACTTAACAAATTAAATAAGCTTTTTTTCTTCCAAAAAATTAAGAAAGTAAATACCTTCTATTAAAAGTTATTACAATACCATAAATAAACATAAAGATTACTAAAACTAAAAAATATACACGTATACATACCGCGTGATTATGATTACATAACTATATCAAATCTAAGAACTAAACTACAATTATCCTAGAAAATTTAATAACTAGAAACTAAAAATACCCGTCAAATAAACCTAATCGATTAAAAGATAAGAACACTAGTCAATAAAGACGAAAACATGGGTATTACAATAATTCAGAAACATATAGAAGACCAATGTGAATATATGCTCTACATCTAAGTTGTAATTTGTAAAATCCTGCATGAGACAATGATACGAATGAAAGTAAAGACCTTTCTCTTAACTTTTTGTGTATATAATATTAACAATGATACATCTTGACATCTAAAATTCAAAATTGTTGATCTTCATTTCCCACCGTCTCCAAATGTTTTATTTTAATAATGAGTATACACCGATAAAATGATAATATAATGTAAAATTGTAAATTTACTTGAATTGTTTAACCCTGCAGGTTGATATTTTTGTGCTCTCTTGAATTGTTAATTGTTAAATATTTATATATCACATCATTTTCACGGGTATCTCACGACACACATTCAACAACCCCTCCTTGACATTTATAGTACTAATAGTATTTTTCTATCTTCAATCACAACCCACAAACAAATTAAGAACATGATAAGTTTCCTTTCCTTCTTCCAACAAATAGTTCACGGTTAAGGTTATTATAATATCGTAATTTGACCAAAAAAAGTTATTAAAAAGTAAAATATAAACATGCGCATGTTGAGTGTGATTGGAAATATGTGTTAACTAAATCCCAATAACTTTTCTTCAACAACAATACTTTAGTTTAAGGCTCGCAAAATTGCTTTTAGTTAGGTTTGAACTTGATGGTCTTCGAAAAATATTTGACTTTTAATTAGCAATGTACTATCAACTTAAGTGATTCTAAATCCCAATAGCTACCTTATAAAATAATTAGTAAATACACATGTCATCGATAATAAGATAAGAAAATAAATCAATAATGATATATATATATATATATATATATATATATATATATATATATATATATATATTATATAATAGTGAAGACTACATATGCTATATTTTTAAGTTTCAATTCCCAAAATTTAACATGAGACAAAGCTTCGAATGAAATAGAGGACTTTTTCTTAACGTTTTGTGCATATAGTATTAATAATCATACGATCTTAAGATCTGAAATTCAAAGTTATTTTCTTCATTTTCCACCAATTCCAAAATGTTACATTTTAATAATGTGTGGAGACTGATAAAATTTTAATATCATTTAGAACATGGAATATTTACTTGAGTTGTTTAACCCGATTGAAAATGATACAATTCCATAAATATAATATACTTTTAGGGTTTGGTTAAATAATTACATAATTTAAATTCCAAAAATTATTTTATAATATATCAAAATATCCGCTGTTGAAAAAATCTAATAATGAAGATCCGCAAATAAGGATGGAAAAGAAACATCTAAGGTTAGAGATATCCTTAAAGATTACGTTGTAAATGAAATTAAGTTTGATAGAAGTTTATAAATTAAGAATATCTACACTTTAATAATCCAAAATATATACCTGCCCTTTAACTAATATATAGACACTAGTGGGCTAAACCGGTGTTTCACCACTGCTCGATTTTTAACATATATGAGAACGTCACAATGATAGTTATGTGCTTCTTTTGATTTTTGTGAGTTCGATGATATATACACTTGAATTCTCGTAAACATCTACATATGCTTTAGCGACACGTTATTATACTGCTATAATATTGTTACCAAACATATGATATTTGTTAGGTCGTGAATATCAATTAAAACGAATACGTTAAAAGCATTCGAATAGAACTCTATACGTTACTATTGAATTGTTACAAATACGATAACTTTTTAGTTGTTATTGTTGTTGCTGATACTACTGTTGTTGTCGTTGTTGATATTGTTTTGTTGTTGTTGTCGCCGTTGTTTTTTTTTTTTATCACCAGCTCAAAGCTATTGTTTTTTTTGTAAATGCATCATTACAAATTATAACAACATGAAAACTTATTTGTTTGTGCTTTTATTTATCTTTAATTGCCGTTTCGATACGAGATTCTGTTTCAATGATGAATTTTCGTATTATAACAACATGAAAACTTATTGAATTTTCTCTTATAATTTAAATTCAATCAAAACTGATAATAACTTTTATCAAATCCTAATATTTATAATAGATCCCAATAACATAAAGATAAGGATAAACTAAATAAATAAGCTAAAATGATAATTAATCTATTTAGATATTTAAATTCAAACTTGTACACTCTCCTACATCACTTTAATCACTTTACTCTGTTTTTTTTAAGGAGTTATTTTCATGACTTGAATTTATAACCCGTCACTCACTTGGCATCAACATTACATTATTTAAATTCAATCAAAACTGATAATAACTTTATCAAATCCTAATATTTATAATAGATCCCAATAACATAAAGATAAGGATAAACTACATAAATAAGCTAAAATGATAATTAATCTATTCGATTTTAAATTCAAACTTGTACACTCTCCTACTCACTTTATCACTTTACTCTGTATTTTTTAAGGAGTTTTTTTCATGACTTGAATTTATAACCCGTCAGCTCACTTGGCATCAACATTACTGTTACATAATAAAGTTCAAGAGCTTACATTTTGAAACAATCGTCTAGTAATAAATTATCAATAATATTATTTAGAAGCTTAAAGATTTGAACATTGATACATCTAATTAATAGGTTATAAACACGTGTATTAAATGATGTTATACAATAGAAATTTTTTATAATTTTATAATATGTATTACTCGGGCTGAATAATTAAATCCGTCCATAATCCACATCTTTTAGTGTGTTAACAAAAAAACTTACCAAATTGTCAACCTAAAAAAATCTAGCATGTAAAAAAGAAGTTAACAAATATAAACCAATAGATATTATTTTTATACCAGTTGATTTTTAATATTCATGACAAAATGAATCTCACAGTAATAAGAAAATTATTCAAACAAACCATGTTTTAAAGTCTTTAGAAGCTTAAACTAATCTTTTGACAATCATTATTCTGGTTAAATAAATATATCTTACGAATAGCTAATTACCCACTTTAACATGATGTACAAATATAGTGTAACTCGATGATATAATTAACATAATGTAACCTGATTAGCAATTAACAGTTATGTAGAACAATCAAAATTATGTCAATTTTTCTAAAAACTAAAAAGCTGTACTTTTTTAGATGTGCATTTATATGCACTAACTAATATAACTTTTTATCAAAATTCAACGAAACTTTTTGGTCATATATTAACAACTATATTTCATTTAATAAGTACATTTGTTGTTTTAGTATAGTTTCCAGTATCAATATTTTTAAAATAAAAAATAAAAGAACATGTAAATTTAATAAACTGTTTGATATATGAAATTATATATATTATTTCTTCCTACAAATATTCGTAAGTTATAGGGAGAAACCTATGATTTTTTATTTTTTTAAATAGTTAAAAATGGGTTAATTAATAGGTATTTATTGATCTGAAACTTTTAAAAGGTATATAAACTTTTTATTAATAATAAATCAATTATAATTGGAATTCATGTTTACTAACAAAGTTTTTTAAGATAATAAGAATTTTATTATTTAACATAGAAATTAAGTTAAATTACTCACCTCTTACCGATGATTATTAATCATCCTTTTGTTATAGTTAAGTAAATGGGAAAACAATAATTTTTTTATCAAACATAACTAATATATAGAATAGAGTACAGTGTATTAAAAATAGTGTAAGGTATTAGAAAAATCCCTTACTCAAATTTGAAATTGAAAATATGTCATAAACACAATCAAAAGATCCACATAAATAGTAAGTTGGTATATAGATTTAGGCGGGAAAACCATAATGAGAATGAATGAGATGATGAAACGTATCCTATAATGTAATATTTTATTAGTATTAGATATTACTGCTTATTAATAAATAGACTTTTTTTATGATGGTTATATAACAAATTGTATAATTTAAGGGTTAAATTTACATTTATAATCAGTAAGTAAATAACAAATTAATTTTAGAAGATCAATAGTGAAAAATTAGTTCGACTCCTAAATATTTCTTAAATTATAAAAAGTCATGGGCGAACGTTTCTTTTAGTCGTTTAAAGAAGAGTGTCTAACAGATGTGATTAAAGATGAAGGAATCATACTTTAGAGCTTTCTGGCTATTGTTATAAAGATGAGATTATTCTACAAATTGTATTTTTGCTATAAAGTGTGATAAGATACAATAACCTAAAAGTCACAAAAATTTATATCTCACAATCTAAATCGAATTTCAAAAAAGTACTTCGGAGTCTCGATTTCTCTCGTCGTCCCCTTTCAAAAAAAAAATAAAAAAAAATTCATTGTGTCTTTTACGACACAATGACGTCATTGTGTCGTCTTTAATTATGACCAATGACGTCATTGTGTCTTTCATAAATACACAATAAAAAAACGTTAATTTTTTTATTTTTTTTATTTTTCGTTTATATTTTTTCTTAGTGAGGATGGCTAGGGGAACAAAAGCTGGAATTACTTTTTTGAAATTCGATTTAGATTGTGAGATATAATATTTGTGTGACTTTTTTTGACTCATTGTGTCTTCTCACACTTTATAGCAAAAATACACTTTGTATTTGAACCTCTTTTCTTGTTATAATTAGTTTTGGTCAAAAGTTATATTTAAATTAACATTATTTCATAAGTGGATTTTATCTTGTGTATCTAATCTAAGCATTTATATATTAGTAAACTTATCACATCGAATAGAAAATACATCCATATGCTTCGAAACTTCCTAACAATTTCCATAAATATTCGGCTAAGTGCCTAAGAAAGTTACAAATGCTACTTCCGCCAAAGCCATGCACATACTTATGGTAAGGGTTCAAGCACCCAAACGCAATTTACATACACTGATACACTAGACGAGCTTTCTTGATATCAAACTGGATTCGAGAACTAGAATAGCTTGAAAAATGAATAACGTGATTAGAGAGTACAAATAGATACGTAGGGCTCAAATAAAATTAAGAGTATATGTCATTTTCGTCTGTAACGTTTCATTAAAATTGTAATTTTAATCTAAAAACTTTTTTTTTGTCATTTTAAAATTGCACTTTGTTAAATATTGTTATTTCTATCCACTCCACTAAACATTTAAAAACTCCGTTAAAATTAAGGGTGTTTTAGTCGTTTTTAAAATTTTGTCATCCGTCATTAATAGTCTAAACTTCACTTTCGCTACCTGTGATTTGGTCCTAATGGTTTGCCCCCAAACGTTTCAAAATTGTGATTTTACTCCATGTGGTTGGCAATTCGTATGAATAAACTCCAACTCACTAACACCATTAAATTTCTTTTTATTACAAGAGTAGTTTTGGTCATTTTAATAATATGGACTAAAAATATGATTTACTCAAACTTCCGACTATTTTTGTATATATATAGAGAGAGTGTGTGTGTGTGTGGCCAACGTGGAGGCGAGTGATCGACGGTGGATTTTGAGTGCGTGGTGTTTTGCGATGCTAGAGCGTGTGTACATGTATAATGAATTTATAAAAATACCCCATGTTAGTTTGGAACGTATGTAATCCTTATATATAAAAATAGCAAAATGCCCACTCATAAATATTTAACGGAGTTAGGGTGTTGAAGTAAATTTTGATAATTTGAAAATCACAAGAAGTAAAATCAAAATTTTAAAATATTTAAATGAAAAACATTATTTTAAATAAAACCACATAGAACAAAAACAAAGTTAACTTAAAAGGTAAAACAAAAATAATTAAGATTTCTCTTGAAGTTGTAAACTTGGGCCAAGGTCCATCCAAAGTACAGTAGCTGGAAAACTAAAATGGAAAACCCATCTTATCATTCCTTGATTAGCCCCAACTCAATAGAAAGTATGACGAATGATATTGTGCTTGTGGTGGGCCGCTTCTATTACCGAATAAAATTGTAGTGATCCAGATCAATTTGTATTGATTATTCACTAGATTCGATAAATCTGTATACTACAATGATTGAATAAAAAATATTAAATAAAATAAAATTTTATTAATTATAATCAATAATCTAAATAAGATAATTAAATTTTTTCTTATAATAAATAAAATAAAAATTTTATTTCAAAAACAAACGTTTTAAAAAATGTCATACTTAAAATTTTTTTTATTATAACTCTCAATTTTAATTATTTTTTATTTATACTAATTTACTTTTTAAAAAACAATAATTATAAAATATTTTGTATTTTTAAAAAAGTTTGATTTTTTATAATTTTATGAAAAATATTTTTTAGAAATATATTAGTAAAAATATATCTTTCTTAATTTATTAAAAAACTATTTTAATCCAATATATTAATAATTAATGTGATTATTAATAGAGAGAGAAGCGGTAAAAAATTGGTGAGAATGAATATTATGTTGACATGTGTCTCTCTAGATATCCTTTTATAAAATAGGTAGATAAGTTGCAACCATACATATAATGTAAATCTATACTATTTAGAGAAATGCTCAAATAAAAAGTCTTGTAAAACTAAAAAGCCTAAGAAGTAATCTCGACCATCCACCTTCTTAATCAATGGTTGAGATCAAATTATAGGGAGAAGTTTGTTAGAGGAGTATTTTAGGAACAGTCATTTTTGTTGACTTTTTTGTAAGTTCTCATATTTTTTAAAAGTTCATAAATACAAAATTATTTTTTATAAACATTACACCGAAAAAACAAGTATTTTTTATCTTTAAAACGAGTACAGTATTATTATATAAAAATATAAAAAAAGTCGGCGATTTTAAGCTCATATCTCGTCATTGTGTCTTTAGTGTAGTTCATTATGTCTTTTTTGTTGGTTATTATGTTAATTTAAATACTATTGTGTTTTTTCTATAATGATGAATTTTAAAAACTATAATGATGAAATAATATTGTTGTGTCTCTCCAATATGTAAATACAATAATAAATTACCAACTAATAAATTTAATACATTAAAACCATGGCAAAATAACACAATGTCTCATTGTGTTTTCTGTCATTGTGTTATCTTAATAATATGAGTTTTTGAAAATACATTGTTAAAATAAAATCATTGTGTATTTCTAAAGGTAATATGGTGAATGAAGTAACATATAATCTATTAAAAAATAATAACGAAAAAAGCACATTGTGTTCTCTTCAACACTATGAGTTTTGAAAACTATGGTGAATGTATATCATTGTGTCTTTAAATGTAAAACATAATTATAGATAACAAGTTTATAATTTATAAAAACAATAACAAAAATAACACAAATTGATCTAAAATGTAAAACCACAATGATTGATACACATAACAAATGATGTAACATATATGACACAATAAACTGATATTTGACACAATGAACGTATAAGACACAATAAGCTGACGTATTTGACATAATGATCAAAATACCATTCTTTTTAAAACAATAAAAAACACGTGTCAAGCTCACAATCCTTCTTAACCTTTTTAGATTAAACATTCTTTTTAGTATTACCTTACCCTACTATTTAATCAAAGAATTAATTAAAATTGTCATGTTGAGGTTATAGGCCTCATGACACTAATTTTCCCCCTCAAATCATTTTCCTCCTTCATCTCATCATCTATAACTTAATTAAAAAAACATTCAACTCTCATCATTATTAATTATTAATTATCAACAATAATCTATAAATATTTGTTCTAATTCAATGAAAAGCTATTTTTGGGTTTAATCGCACTCATATATAAAGAAGTAAAGTTCTGCAATATGAATAAAATCATTTGTAATACACATCAAATTATTCTATCACCGGTTTTTTATATTATTACTAGGTTAGATACATGCGTGTTAAATACTTGAAACACAAAAATATATAATTGATTATATATATATATATATATATATATATATAATATATATATTATAGATAACACACCAATGAAATTATTATATATTATTAGTATAGATAAAAAATATATTTAAGTTATAAACCATATTATAAAAAGAAAAAGAGTTTTATTATTCATAATATCGATAAACCTCTTCATATACATTTTTTAAAGTATTATAGTTTTAACAATAATTAGCTACAAATTAATTTTTTATTAACAAAAATTAAGTCTCATTAAAGTATTTTTTAATATAGTATTAAATAAACATTTATTAAGAAAACTTTTTTGAAATCAAGATTTTTACAAATTATTATGGTAAGGATATGTGGACAATCTCAGATGAAGCCCAAGTAGGAATGATGTGAACATGCTAGAAAATAAACATGTTTCTATAGTTATTTTTCTTTATTAGTAGAGATTATTATTATGATTTTCATTTGATTTATTGTTTTATTATTGTTACTAGAATGTTTAATGATGTTTTCATTACTAACATAACTACAATCTCAATGTGTTGTACCAATAAAAAATTCACTTAAATTTTTATTACTAACTATGTAATATTTCAATTATTTTATTTAATCCGTGCCATACATGAAATTCTGATCTAGTATACCGATAAATAAACAGCTAGATATTATTATAACAACGCTTACATATACGTACAAACCACATGTATGATTTACACATATATGTAAATTTTTGAGGCTTTGGTCACAGGTCCCTTTCTAAGTGTCTCCATTCTTAATATGATTTAACGCTCTCCTAACAAAATAGCATCAACATGACAGATTTGATGTTTCAACAATATTACTATACTTTAATATCCAAATTGCTTCTCCAATCACATAAAAAAACCCAAAACTTCCTTTTCACATCTAAAACATTCATGAACAATACAAAAGATCACAATTTAACACCCCCTACAAAAAGAAACTCACACAAAACATGAGGTGCTGCAAGTTGTTCACATCATCACAAAACTAAAAGAAGAAAATATCTTACATTGGTTGGTCCAAACTTTCTTTAAACTACAGTCATTGGTTTAGTTGATCTAACCATAGTTGGTATCTCACTCATCATATTCTTTTGTTCTTCATGATGATGACGACGACGACGATAGCCTCACCGAACAAGCAACAACTTGCGCCCATTGCCTCAATCTTGTCTTCACCGTCTGTGGATTATCCCCTTCACACACACACAAAAATTCATACATCATAATATCATCTCAATAACTTTCAATTTGTCTGCTGTGATTCGTTAATTACAAGTAAAATTAGGGCAAAATCATTTCCAATTTCAGTTCCGAATCATCATGATTCCATATCCAGTTTCAAATTAGGGCAAAATCTCTCCAATTTCAATTTCAAATCATCATAATGCGAGATCCAGAGTAATTAGGAGAAGCAACAATTACCATGTTTGATTATGGTCTGAGGGCTACTTGACGGAGAAGATAAATCAGGATCCGAATAAGCAGTAGTCGAGTATGAATTTGACGAAGAAGACGATGACGAAACGGATGAAGATTTGGAGATCGTATCATGATACCGCTTGTTAACGGCGTAATAGAAGCCCAACGCCGGAAAAGTAGTAGAAAACGATCATCCAACTCCGGCGAAGAATGATCGAATCCGAAGCCTAGATCGAAGCAGGCTTTGAGTTCATCGATATCTTCATCGGTGACGCTTCTGCTTTTCCGGCGACGGCGGTGGAGGTGTTTCCCCTTCCGCCGTATCCACTCTTCGTCCCGGTGGAGGTCCGGCGACCATGAGTTCTGTTTGTAGAAAGCGGTGGATGACGGTGGCGTAGAGGGTGGTGGAGCGGTGGTGTGTGGCGGAGGCATGCCCGTGGCCCGACCCTTGTCGGGTTCGGGTTGGAGTGCCCAATCGGGTCGTGGAAACGGAGCTTGCTTAGTTGGACATGGAAACGGGTTATAAAGATGAAGAGACGTTGAGAGTGAGATGGCCCACCCAACTAGATAATTATTTTGATTGGTTGGTTGTAACTGTTTTGATTTTTTTTTATTTTTTTTTCATGTTACGCATTTGATATTTCTAAACTTAAGTTTTAAGTTATATGTGATCAATTATTGGCTAAAATATACCAAATAACAACTTGCTTCTTTTCTATTTTATTTTTTGGTGACTTGTGCTATTATGTTACTATACTAAAGGCACTCAAAATGAAGGCCGGTTCGTCCTTGGGTTCAAATGGGTGGCAAATACATCATATTCGGTGTTCATGATAGGTTGGTGGGTTGGCGCTTGAGTACGTGAACCGGCTGGTGAGCCCTAGATAGTGTCGTTGAAGGGATATAAAAATCTGATCGTTCGAGGGATTTTGAATAAAGTAATTATCACACTATAAACATACACCAACCATACTCTTGTATCTTCTACTCATATTTAAATGTTTTTTTAAACCAAATGGATCGGGGAAAGAAGCAAGTTGTTACCCGAAAACACGTCAAATTGAAGTTGATCAGTTCTAGCCAATCATACCCACAATCGCAATACTACCTGCAACATCCAATTGTGCCCGCCACGCCGACGCAATACACCCCGGGACAATTCTCCTATGATCCACCTTTGGCTCGCGTGCAAACCGTGAACAAGTCCCTTCCTACCGAAACAAACCGCATCGTAACCAAATCATCAACCGCATTCTTGACGCGTATGAAAATAAATATTACAATGATAAACCGACAAATGAAGAAGGATACGAGGAAGAGGAAGAGGAGGAGGAGAAGGATGAGCAGGCTCAAGGTCAAGCAAAATATGTGAATCGGCCTCTCACAAGCCTTAGACTTCTGTCGAGGAGGTGGCATTATGTGAAGGTTGGGTCCATCTTTTTGTGCGGGTTCAAAGGCATCTACATCACAACATCATGCTTTTAATTTTATCTTGTTGAATTTGGTCAATTTAGTTCTATGTTATTCTTAATTGTTATTTAAAATTATAGAAATAACGATGGCATCGTGGAGTGTGAGACGTAAATATTATTACCAAGACGTTGACTGAGTACAAAATGAAAACTAACAAACACTTTTAACATATGGAGGCATGGCATGTTGTAAAAGACCATGTGAAATGATAAGATCATAAACACCTCAAAGTGCAGGTAGCTATACAAATTCAAATGATGGTTTTACAAGTAAGCTACCTGATCTCAACGAAGATACAACACCAATAAGACTTTAACGAAAAGGCAAGAAAGTTGTTGAGTCGTCTAGTAAAGAAAGTTGGTTGAAAATGTGTCCGACTTCAAGAACTTGAAAGAAAAAAAAACAAGATAAACATAGTATTCAACTCAAGTTGGCTGAAACAAAACTAAAATGAGATGAAATGGCGATACAATGTTAGAACGAGAAGAAAAACAACACGATTTTGAAAACATTTATGGAGTCCCATGATGGTTTAGCCAAACCGTTCAAAGCAGTAACAATACAAATTAAACATGAAATTGCCGCAAGGTGGAGTTGGTCTTGTGATCACTAGCTTTTTTATTTTTTATTTTTAAAATTTGTATTATTATGTTTTTTATTATTAATATAACTTTCTTTATTTTAAGTAATGAATATGTTTAATTTTATTTTCAATTAAAAGTGTGTAGGTTCAAATAGGAAGTCCCCCTCCGCCATTAGGGTAGTTTAGGGTTTAATTTAGATGTCATGATCGGTTTCTAAAGACAAGCAGGTAATCATGAAAACTAGAATTAATAATTTGCTCGTTTTAAACGGGCCAAAGCACGTAATAGAATGGGCCTAAAACAAGAAGACTAGCACAAGTTTGCTATATAATATCATTACAACCCAGATCGAAGAATCAGGGGCTATTTGTTTTTTGCAAGAAGCATTTCCTAATTTTTTTTGTCCGCGTCGCGCAGACCACGGGCAGAAGTTAAGGTCTGCAGACTGTTTGTTTTTTGAAAGACTTTTTATTAAAAAACGTCTTTCTGTGGTCTGCGTGAAAAGACATAACATATTCACTTCTACCCTCTTCTCATTCACTTCTACTCTACCCATTCACTTCACCCTCTTCTACCCTCCTTATTCCCCTCATCTTCCAGGCTTCAACGCCGGCCATCGCAGCCACCGCCGGCCCTACCAGCCTCCCGTCGCCATGCAGCCTTCGGCTTAGAGCCTTCCCGTCTTGTGCTGCCCCCGTCCCCTAGCAGCTCGTCGCCGCCTCCACCTTCACAAACCACCCAATCGCTGCCTCTCCTCCACCGTGTCTCAAAGCCGATGTTTCAGATCAAAATCAAGTCGATGTTCTTCACCTCAAAGCCACTAAATTGCAACTTGGGTTACCTGGTTTGGGTCAAGATTTGGAAAAAAATTCATGTAAAATCAGTCCCATGAAGAACAATGTTTCACGAGCTAAAAGGGGGTTTTCTGATGTTAACTTCGATGGTGGTCGAAATTGGGGGTTTAATGGCGGATCTGAAGGGGTTGATGGTGGTTTAAATGGTGGTAATTTGCTTGTTTCTTTGTTTAATTGTTGATAGAAAGTGATAAGAGCTTGTTTGGGTTAACTGTTCATAATTCTATTTAAGGGTTTGTTTATCTTGATTATAGGGTGGCGATGTCGGAGGAGACGGTGGTGGTGGTAGTGGTGGTGGTGGAGAGGAGGAGGAGGAGGGAGATGTTGATGGTGGATGAATTTGACATTTTTAATTACAGACTATTTTTGCAATCTGCAGATGTTAAAACAAACAGTCTTTTTCTTGCAGACTGCAGACGTTTGGTCCACCTCTTCTTCTGCAGATATCTGCAGAAGTGGTCCGCAGACTGCAGCCATTTTGCTGTAGAAAAAAAAAACAGCACCTCAGTGTTCGCTAACAGCCAAACATTGACTTTTATAAGAACAAATCCTAAATAATTCGCTAACGTTGATTTTCGTAAGAACGAATCCTAAATAACTCCTACTGATTATTTACTTTACATGAAATTTAAATCGTCAGCCACTTGTAAGGGAGAGAAATAATATATTATGTTTTTAAAACAACATTTATAAGTGTTAATTTTTTAAAGTTGTAGATAGGGCTGCAAACGAACTGAACGTTCAGCGAACAGTTCGTGAACTGTTCGGCGGGAAGTTCGTTTATGTTCGTTCGTTTAGTAAAGGAACGAACACGAACAAGAAAATTTCATTCGTTTAGTTAAACGAACGAACACGAACACAAGCCGTGTTCGTTCGTTTATGTTCGTGAACGTTCGATAATGTGTTCGTTTATGTTCGTTAATGTCCGTTCGTGAACGTTCGATAATGTGTTCGTTTATGTTCGTTAATATGTTTGATTATGTTCTTAATTTTTGTGTTAGTTATTTTATGACAAGTATATCAAGTGTTTTTGGATATTTATGTTACATGTTTATTTATTTTTTGTAAATGTTGTGTTAAAAATGCTGATTTTATTTTTAAAATAAATATGTGATCATTTGTATTCGTTTGTGTTTATGGACTTCTTTGTGTTCGTCATGTTCATGAACATTTGTTTGTTTTCGTTTGATTTCGTTTGTGTTTGTTTCCGTTCGGTAAGTGTTCGTGAACAGTTCATGAACATGTTCATTTCCTTAATGAACGAACATGAACAAGGAAACCCGTTCGGTAAGTGTTCGTGAACAGTTCATGAACATGTTTATTTCTTAATGAACAATCACGAACAAAACCTTGTACGTGTTCGTTCGGTTCGTTTGAAGCCCTAGTTGTAGATTTTACAAGTAGGGTGAGGTTATTCTATAAAGTGTATTTTTGCTACAAAGTATGAGAATACACAATGAGGCTAAAAAAGTCACAAAAAATTATATCTCACAATCTAAATCGAATTTCAAAAAAGTATTTCGGAGTCTCTGTTCCTCTCATCTTCCTCTTTCAGAAAAAAAATAAAAAAAATTTCATTGTGTCTTTTATGACACAATGACGTCATTGTGTCTTTGATAATGACACAACGAAAGACACAATAACGTCATTATGTCTTTCATAAATGACACAATAAAAAAATGTTAATTTTTTTATTTTTTATTTTTCGTTTATTTTTTTTCTTAGTGAGGACGGCTAGGGGAACCAAAGCTCGGAAGTACTTTTTTGAAATTCGATTTAAATTATGAGATATAATTTTTTTGTGACTTTTTTTGACTCATTGTGTCTTCTCACACTTTGTAGCAAAAATACATTTTGTATTTGAACATCTTTCTTACAAGTATAAGGTTTTTGACCCGATTTACAAAAATAAAATTAACAAGGATCTATAATAATAATTACATAATAGTAAGGTTATAGTAAAAATCGATATTTAATCTAAAAAGCTTAAAAAGATTTGTGACTTTAACATGTATCATTCTATTGTCTAAAGAGGAGGGCATTTAGGTTATTGTATCAAATACATAAGCTCATTGTTTCTTATACGTTCATTGTGTCAAATATGAGTTCATTATGTCATATATTTTACATCATTTGTCATATATATTCATCATGTGTTTTACGTTTTAAATTGTTTTGTGTTATTTTTGTCATTGTTTATATAGATTATAGAGTTAATTACATAAATGGTTCCTATGATTTATCTAAAATAACATGTTTAGATATTAAGAGTTTTTTTGTAACAGGTTGGGGTATTATGTTTTTAATTTTGTAACAAGTTAAGGTATTAGTACTAACAGAAGTTAGTTTTTCTGTTAAATTTGAATAAAATGACTAAAGTATCATTTGAGGGACTACTTTTGTAAATTTATCTTTTTTTTAATCAAGGGACCATTTGTGTGACTAACTATAAAATAAATTAAAAAATCAACCCCAAAGAGCACCCATCATCATCTTCCTCCTATTTCAGACCACAACCCCAATTCATCCACCACCACCGCTGCCCACCATCGTTGCCATCCATCATCATCGCCACCCACAATTGCTGACGCCCATCGTCCTCACTACCACCCTCGTCTTTAGCCCTTAAGCTTTATCTCAAAACCCTAAAACTCAAATTGAGGATTCTTGATATTAAGGCTAGTAGTTAAAGCTAAAACCCAGGGTCAAGTCCCATAGCACGGGTGGTTCGATGGAGATGAAGTGGCAGTGGATGGTGCAATGTGGTGATGATGCGATGATGGTGAAGGTAAGATGGTGATGACGATGCGATGATGATGGTGGTGAACAGTGGTGATGATGTAACGTTATGCGATTGATATGTATGGTGGCGCTAGTGGTGGTGGTGGCGGTAACTATATATACACACACACACATATACACATACATATATATTACATATATATATATATATATATATATTATTAAATTTCCCAAGAATCCTTTATTTATATTAAATGACAAAATAATCCCTTTTAGTTACATTAGTAGTCCCTACACAGTGAAAAAACAGAATTACTCTTAGATTTAACAGAAAAACTAACGTCTGTTAGTCTTAGTACCTTAACTTGTTACAAAATTAAAAACATAATACCCCAACATGTTATAAAAACTCTTAGTACTCGAACCTATTATTTTGGATAAACCACAGGGACCATTTATGTAATTAACTCTAGATTATATAAATTAGTTATCTATCATTGTGTTTCACAATTAAAGGATACAATTATATTCTTTCACCAATGTATTTTTTAAAATTCATAGTGTTGAATATAACACAATGTGTTATTTTTGTTATTTTTTATATATTATATAAACTTGTTGTTATTTATCATTGTGTTTTACAAGTAGATTTACACAATTATGTTATTTCACAAATGTAATTTTTAAAACTCATAGTACTCAAGATAACACAATAACAATTAAAAAACACAATGAAACATTATGTTATTTTGTTATTATTTTTAATGTGTAGATTAATTAGTTGCTAATTTATTATTGTGTTTACATATTAGAGATACGCAACAATGTTATTCCATCATTATATTTTAAAATTCATCATTTTAGAAAAATACAATAGTATTTAAAAAATATAATAACTAACAAAAGACACAATGAACTACACTAAAACCTAATAACGAAATATGAACTTAAAACATTATAAAATTATTTTTATATAACAAGACTATACTCATTTTAAAGATAAAAAAAAACACCCATTTTTTGGTGTAATTTTTATATAAAAAATAACGTCGTACATCAAAGTTATGAACGTTTTTAAAAATGAGGGAATTTACCAAAAGTCAACAAAAACGATTACTTCTAAATACCATTCTAACGAACTTTTTCTTAAAATTTGATTTCAAGTATTGATTAATAATATTGATGATTGAGATTACTTATTACATATTTTTAGTTTTATGATCTTTTTTATCTGCAACTTTTTCATATTATTATTATTATTGTTGTTGTTGTTTGTTGTTGTTGTTGTTGTAATAGTAGTTAAAAAAATAAAAAAAAATTATTTAATAAGTGAGAATATTAAAATTAAAATAAAAGATAAAGATGAGAAAGCAAAAAAGGAAGAATGATCCTCTAGTGAGAAGGGTTAAAGAGTTGGCCTATGCAAAGTGCATAAAAGTTCCTTATAACACGGAAACCCCTATAAAGTTGCTTTCAAACTTATCAATGCAATTTAATTATTCATTACAATATAAAAAAATATATAATATAAATTAGGTAGTATTGTAATATAGTTCGTGAGCAATTAAAAAAATATAACTCAAATAACTTTAAATAAAATAAATAAAACTTTATGTATTGCAGTTACAAGTCACAAATTGTGCGATGACGACAACAGGGAGCTCAAAAGAACTTTCTGAAGGAAAAAATTTCGTCCTTTAAACTTATTGTATAGTCGAAAATAAAAAGTGGTGTATTTTCTTGCCCTTTAATTCTATATAATTAGATACATCTGCAATTTTAATTCATGATTTTAGTTTATAATTTGTGCAATAGTAAAGGCTAATACAATTGTTCTTTATTACCGTGACTACGATTTTCTTTCGTATAATGGGTTGTTTCAGATTCGCATATGTTTTTATGATGACAATTTTCGTTTATTTGATATATTCATGAGTGTGTTCGAAAGCACAAGCGGAAGGCTTTAGATTCAGTTGATATGTGTAAAGTTTGGGGCACGTTTTAAAAAACTAAGTTTAAATAGAGATCCATATAAACATGTGTACATAGTGTTAATCAGAGATGATAAAGAGAATGTTATATGGTTACATTGTTATTATATGTATCACCGTTCAAGCACCACTAGCTTTATAGTGCACCATATGAGTTTTATTGAGAACTACTAAATAATTATAAATAAAGGAATAATTTCTTAGATTGTGATCATAAAACATACAAAATAAGAGAATTAGTGTGATTCATTAGGTGTGAAATACACGAAGTGAGAAAAATCTCAATCATCCATTGAAAAAAAGATATAAATGCGAAACCTAATTTTTTATTTAACTATTTAGTAAATTTTCAATTAAAAAAATGTGTGAGACATAGGGGAAGTTGCGAGTTGTAAGAAAGTCATTATTCCATTTGCATGTCTCAAGACTCAAATCACAACCACTCTTGACGGCTAATGTATCTTAGCAAGTTTTAGAAAAAAGCATGCTACTTTTAAAAGTAAAAATAGAATATATGGCAACTAGAGTTGATTGAGTTAACCATTGATTCGAAAATGAAAACTTTAAAGGGCCCTTTGAAATCGATGTGACTTGATGGTTGAATTACAATTGAAGTACAAAGACCCTCGGCATCTTGATTCGAAGCACATCCGAAACCAATCAATTCAGACTGTATAAAATCAACTCATCTTGAAGTTCAAAGACGCTTTAAAGTTGTGTTAAACTTAACCATCCTTCCTACTAAATTAGTTAAATCATCTCTTACTTTACTCACTTGATAGGCATCCCTTTCCTTAAACAGTCACATCGTCACTTTATTTTTTCTCAGGTGTTACATTAAACATATAGAGGGGTACTTTAAGTCAATCATGTTTATATTTTTCTTTTGTCTGTTTCTAAAAATAATATCTATATTTTGTATTGTTTGTTATACAAATAATACATGCAACATGGATCATTACACAAGCACCAACTATGCCTGAACACAAAATCTGCCAAAATGTATATGGAATCTTGAAACCTTGGCTAGGATAAGAATATAGGATCATAACCTATGAATAATTTAGAATTTGATATCCATTGTAGAAAACAGTGTACAATAAACAAAATAAAACGTTGCAAGTTGTAAACTACTCGATGCATGTTGCTAACATAAAAGTATGTCACATATAAGGTCTGAAAACGTGAAATCTTGCGATTCTTAGAACCATAGGATTACAATATTAATTTATGATGATTAAAAGCAATCAGAATCTTCATTACAATGGCACTTTTTAAAGCAATCCACCTTGATGGTAACAAAACTGTAGTCTGCAATCACAAGTCTTCTTGATTTCGGGTCATTTCTTTTTGTTTCTGTTTTGATGTTAAGGTTTGATTTCATGATTTTAGTGCTAAATTCCAGATTAGATATATCACTACTAGTTTTTGTGTTAATTAAATTTATTTTATTGATTGCTTTAATAATTTGCTTTCCTCTGTACGTTTTAATGACAGGATCAAGTGATCAACCAAACATCATCATCCATATTTCATGAATATACATGAAAATTAATAAAGTATCATTACTTTATTAGATAACAATAATTTTTTTATGATAAATTAAGTTAGTATTTGTTTAAATTCATTTGGACTTCACACATCAGGAGATCCATGTCTAAAAAGTTCTGTTCGTCGTGTAAAAAACTTTAAAAGCTCAAGTTACTCTCTTATTATTAATTAATTATTTAGTTATAATTTGTATATAATTTTTACTATTTTTATTATAATTAGACTAAATTACACTTTTCGTCTTTTAGTTTTGTAAGAAATTTCAGGTATAATCCTTAAACTAAGGAAATTACAGTAAGATTCTTTACGTTTAAAAAAACTTGCATATTTCGTCATTTTCTCTAACGGACGTTAATTTCGTCCATTAAGTCAAATCATGTGTTTTGCATGTGAGGGTAA
The DNA here is from genome assembly GCA_025506505.1 of Flaveria sonorensis. Lineage (NCBI taxonomy): Eukaryota > Viridiplantae > Streptophyta > Magnoliopsida > Asterales > Asteraceae > Flaveria > Flaveria sonorensis. The sequence continues at coordinate 73,849,479 of CM046432.1, forward strand.
ATTGGTCATTATACCTCTTAAATAACGAACAGAATTAACGCCCGTTAGAGAACGAAATGCGCAAGCTTTTTTAAACATAAATGATGTTTATTGTAATTTTCTTAGTTTAATTACGATACTTGAAATTTACTGTAAAACTAATTATAGTAAAAAAGTGTAAATTACTCTTATAATTATAGAGAAAATTGCAAAATAATCCGTGTGGTTTGTTCATATTACAATGTTTATTCCTCAAATTTTAAAAATTATAAATTTAATTTAAAAATTTGAGAGTTGCTTGCAAGTTTAGTCCCCGTTGTTAATATCCGCTAGTTTTTAACTAGCCGAAAACTAAATCTACAATATGATCAAACCATAAGGACCAATCTTTGCAATTTTCTCATAATTATATGTAATATATTATATACTATTATGATTTTTGTCATAAAAATATTATGTGTGTATATATATTATATAAATATCACTATATATATAGTCTCGTTTAGACTCGTAAGTTTAATCTAGGTCGATGTATGTAATTGGGTTTGAGCTTGTTTATTAAAGAAGCTACATTTTGTATTCAAACTCATTTAAGTGACTTGATTCGAACATCAAGCGAGTAAATCTCAAGTAATTCATTAACTACTTGTTTATATACAATCATATCTAACCCTTTTTATACTTGCATTTAACTTCATAACCTCTAATTAATGAGTCATACTTTTTTTAACGACCAACGAATAATTTTTAAACCCGGTCACCCGGTAAACCCATTGGCTAAAAGCTACCCACACCCGCAAACACAGAAAGCGCTGGTGACCCGGCTCTCCCACCATTTCACGGGAAACCTACTACTCAAAGCCCACTATGTTAAAACTCCTATCCCACTTGAAACATATTGCACTAAGTAATACTCGAACTCATGACTTTCATTTTAAAAAATCATAGAATGTCTCGTACCAAACTAGTTCTTCTAGTACTCGTATTAATACACCAAGCCAAAAATGCAAACAAAATAAGAAGCATCACGTGTAACGAAATATTCACTCAAAATCCATCTGTCTTCGCGCATTTTCGTACTTTGCAATAACTGTGTGCTTTTAAGTTCATTTGAACATAGATGATGATAAACTCTTTGGATGTTAAACAAAAAACAAAAAGTTGGATTATTAAAGTTTTGTAGGGATCATACTATATACATTAACAATGAGTCGTTACATTATGAATGTTTTGTTTATTTTGAAAAATAATAAAATATTCTAAGATTAATTATTTGATTATAAAATAATAAATCAAGAATGAGAGACGTCTAACATAGCTAGGCTTTTCTATTTTTATATGAATGAAGCACATGGGGGTGTGTTTTGTATTAACTTATGATATAATCGTTAGTGCATTAATTATACCTATCTTTTAGTGGGAAATGTCTTTCTTAACTTAGTTTATTACACACTAAGCTAGGTTATTTAAAATTTAAAATTAAAAGATCGCCCCTAACATGAGGGGTCGTTATATTTATTTTGAAACTCTAATAGCATAGCGACCAACTTATAAATCAATGAATCTTCTAAAAAGTAAAAACTAATTCAAATCCCTAACGTGGTATATTATATTTCAATCCGGGATTTTCTAAAGTTGTATTCATAATCGAATTTATATTTATATAGGTATATATGTATATTTATTGTTTCAAGAAACTGATAAAAAGGTCGCATAAGGCGCTAAAAATGCTATACTGGTCGGCATTTGTTTTTATAGAGCGACAAACATATCATATTCCTTTTAAATTGTCTTTACCAAGTATGCTAACTCCACATTGATGTTTATTCAACTTTGTGTTTAGTTTATATATAACAAAAACTCATATAAAATGGTCACCAAACTAGTGTTGAACTCACCAAACACCAAGTCATTTTGATTAATCTCAATGTGTACAATGATGTTACCTGGCATCTCAAGAAAACCATATACTTCTTCATGCACCGAGTATATTTTTTGAATGTCTCTATATGTTGGTTTTCAAAAATATGTTTTCACGTAGAGATAAAATAATAAATTTACAACAACAATAACAATACAATATCTTTAATACTAGAATAATAACAACAATAAAAATAATAATAGCGTCACGTAAGGAATAAAGTGTATCCAACGATATCTTTCCGGCATCTTCAAATATTCGTCAAATAATTCGATGTTTGTGTTGTACACTAGTTGACGAATCGCAGATGTGACACCCGGCATTTTCTGATAACTTTCTGATCAACACGAGCATGGTTTTCTGATCATACATTCATGCATTTAATGTTGTTCACTTAAATGCGTCATTTATTGCACGAACATTCACGATTCTTTCATGTAACGGTAATTCGGAGAATTGCCGGATCGCACGCGCGTCTGTCCTCGAACGTTGGTGGCTTGTCAAAATAGTTTTTAAACAATAATAATTGGTGTGAAATTATGTGTTATATGATTATGTGATTAAATGTGTAGCTTGATTGTGAAAATTGGAAATTTTCTGGCATTTACGCGTTTTCGTGGATTTTCGGCTTTTAACGCCTAATTATTATAAATATGCCTTTGAACTAGAAAAATGAATATATTAATGTTTGTTTGATATTATACGAGCATTTGGAGGTTTCGGTGTAGAAAAAATTAAATCGCGTAACGTTAAAACGATTTTTATAAAAGACGGGGGCCTTTCTTGTAAAAAAAAAGTATAAAACCCAACCCCCCAACCCTAATCATCATTTGGCCGTCCCCTTCACCTTTCCCTTCAGAATTTTCACAACAAATCAAACACACACACAAACCACACCTTCTTTGATCTTGTTCTTGCATATTGGTGGTGATTTTCAATGTTTCTTGCATCAAAAGCGTACTAGGGATCATCATCTAAGCATTTCAAGTAAGTTTTTTATTTTGATTTCATTTTCTTTGATCTTCATGATGAACATGAACCCTAGATGATCCAAACAAGTCAAAACTTGAAATTGATTGAAATTGATGATTGATTATGTTTAGTATTCAATATAATGATGTTTGTACGGATTGGTTTTATGAAATTGTGTTGTTTTGATCAAAACCCAAGACTTACTTATAATGAAAACTTTAATTTGGGGCTTTTGTAGAAATTATATGAATTAGATGAAATTTGATTGAATTGATGGTTCTAGGATGTTAGTTGATGCTATTGGGTGAAAATTCATGTTTTGAACTTTTGATTTCGATTTGGTTTTCGGGTACTTTCTATTAATGGAAACTTTTTAGGTAATTTGGTTTATAGATGATGATTTATGCATGTTTGATGAGATGTGATAATTTTTATATAATTTTAAAGCATAGGAATGGATTGGGAATAATCGAATTGTGAACAACGTTTCGTACGATCACGCTTGTTATTTATGGAAACTTTTGTGATATGATGTGATGAATGTTGTATATGATGTGTGTATAACATGATATGATGGTGTGATTGATGTCTGTTGTAATGTGCTTTATAATCTTAAAATGGATTATACATGTGTAACAATGTCATACTTTTCAAAAATAAAAACTTTCCAAAAATAGATTTCCAAAATAAAACTTTATATGAATCATTATTTGAGCTATTTGAGCATGACTAAACATGTTTTTTTTTACTTATTTGAGTCACCAACGGGTCATTGGGTCAGTCGGATCAACTTTGGTCAAAAAGACAACTTTATCAAACTTGTCAAACATTTCTCGAACACGCTAACAGTTTACGTTGTTTGGATACAACGGGGTTCATCTTGACCATTATGTACATACACTCATGGACCTACATTTGTTAGGAAAGATTACTTCATACAGCTTTTACACTTCATGTATTCATACGCATCTAAGGTGAGTTTTCACGGCCCCACTTTTACTTACTTTCCTTTTTGGGGAGAAGCATGCAAACTATTTTATCTGGTTTTGGTATTATTGGTATATCGCTTGTTATTGTAGTGCAAACATTATCACGCAAGTCCTTACATACTCGAACCGTTAATAACGGGATAGAGAGGTAATTTTTGGTAGTACTACTGGGTTTGACAAACCCCACCCGCGTTAGTTGCGCTAACTCGACTGGAGGTCGAATGGGTGTTTAATTGACCTAGACACATGCCATTGTTCTGTGATAAGACATGGCGGAAGGCAAAACAACTCACAAACAGTCAACTTCGGTTCGAAACGCTAAGTTACTCGATATATAGGCTAGCTACCTATGGTATATCTTTGTTTACTTTTACCAGGCAAAAGCTCAAACATATTTAATGATTTAAACCTGTGAACTCACCAACCTTGTGTTGACACACTTTAGCATGTCTTCTCAGGTTGCTGGCATGCATATCTGAGGCTCATGCATCTCAGGCAAGCTCATTTACTACTTTCATTGGGCGCCTAGTTTGCGCATTTATTACTCATGGTTTCATAAACATTTACCTTCCGCATTGATTACATTGAAAACTGTCTTTTACTCTGATTTACGTTCAAACGTTTATTTTGAAAACGCATATAGTGTCGTTTGATATAACTGTGTCTGAGATCCTGGTTTGTCACGCCCTCGCGGTAGAACCCCGCCGGTGGATTTTGATGGTGTGACAGCAGATGTACACTTTTATAAGCCCGTGAAACCTAGTTTACCTCTTGAATAGTATCTTTGTCGAATATATTCAAACTCTTGCCCCATATCTCTAACTATTCGCATAAATATATTGATCAACTCATACGAAACCAAACTTAAATGTCTTGTCCTTGTACGTTTGCTTCTCACAAGAATAATCTTTTAGAACACGTTCCTTTAGGCTTCACAATCCTAGATAACTTGAACTCGTCATTGACGTGTGAAATTGAGAGTGCTCGGCTTCTGAAGCAAATTCGCGTGTATGCAAGGCTGTAACTTTCAGCCTTGATATGACGCATAAACTGGATCGCCTATTGAACTACACCAATGAACAATTATCGCTCTCGAAGGAATCAGAAGATGATGAAGAAAACGATGAAAATGGCATTGTTTTTTTTAATTTAAGGATAGAGGGTAATAGAAATTGTATAAATTTTGAAAGTAAAGAATAGTATAAAAATTTAACAGAAAAAAATAAGAAAAAAAGAACACGTTGTGTGATTTCGAATCTCAAAATAAAATAATTTGTAAGTTAATCTATTTTTAAAAGACATAATAGGTCTCTCCAAAATTTGACTCATCTTTGATAGCAAAATTATAAAAATGCTTTTTAATGAACTACATTTAATTACTGCGGGTGTATATTATTATCATATGAGTTATATATAATATATAATAGCTATTATTTTATAGAGTGTTTACTTGTAGCATTTTTGTGCAAGAAATTAGCAAGAAATTAAAAAAACACGTTGTGTCGTTAATTTTTCGAATCTCAAACAATCCGTTTTAATAAAAAAAAACTAGCAAGAAATTAAAAAAACACACAAAAAAAGAGTTAAAACAAAAATTACACCACGAGTTCCGATCGAGATTTCATGTTTCTCCTCTAGTTTTCACACAAGATATGATAATGTTTTTATGTCCGTTAAAATTTCTAGATACTACGTATAATTGTCTACAAGTAGCCTTGAAAGGCTGCGTATAATTGTCTACAAATAAACATATTAGTTAAATTCGGTTTTGCTTCTTAATGCTTGACAAAAATTAACTATTTTACTTCAAAATATTAAAAATATTATTTATTTTTAAAAGTTTTATAAGTTTTTTCATTTTCAGTTTAAAAGTTTTATTAGTTATTTCAACTTGAATCCAAAATAATAAATTTTTTGAATAGAAATCAAAACAAATGGTAAAACTTTTAAAATGAAATTGATGTTTTTAAACTTTTGGAGGAAAAATGATTATTTTATCGAACATATTGGGGAGAAAATTAAAATTACCTCTAAACCTATTTATAATTTAGAAATTAATGAAGAATTATAAGTTTATAGAAAAAACTTCAATATAAAATATAGTATTTATTGAAAAAACTTCAATATAAAATATAGTATGTATAAGATTTTTTATTTAGAAGAGTTAAGCGGTTAATTTAAAAACTATAATATTTTTATCACGTAACGTTAATTGACGCCATGTAAGCTCCAAGAGTCCAAGTCATACAAAGTCATCATTTGTCAAAAAGAATTGGCCACAAAAAAATTGGTGTGATTATAGTTTTTTTTAAGGAAATATACGACCCTGTTTCGAATGATACGTGTTATATTAATCGGGTCTATTATTCGTTTTTCAGCCTGGACCGCACCCTAACTCTCTCAGGAGGAAACCTATTGCTGAGAAAAATCAAAAAACCCCTGTCTCAACTTTTAGCATTTCGTTTAAAGTAAAAACTTGAACCCATGAACTCTATATATTTACATGTTATGAATGTCTCACATAACCAGTTGGGCTAATGATCATTGATGGTGTGCTTATAGTAACACATAAATTGAAAATATACCGGTTATATGTGTGATAAAAAAAATAAATATATCATGGTATTTTTAAAACGACAATCCTATGCTTATAGTAACTTGCACAATAATTTTAAATGTAAAAAATGATTATGCATAGTTTATTTTGTTTGGTAAGGACCAAGATTTGGAAACACGGAAAAATTAAATTTCCATGAGAATATAAATTATCATTGGGTGATTTAAAATTATTACGCTTTGTCTAATAGATAATTTATGCATACATTATTTTGTTCATCCAATTAAAAAGTTTACAGAATCATATAAACAAAACAGCATTATAGTACGCTCCACCTAAAACGAAATCATATATGATATGATTAATGGTAGCGGTGCATATGATTTTAAAATGCTCCACCTAAATCTCATAATACATGAAAGAGGAGACTGTGGTTTTCCTTCATATAACTTAGATACATTTGTTATTTTCATTATAAAAAAATTTTGGTATCCGTCTTTCAAAAGTTTTATTAAAATTATCATTGTGATCCAAAAAACGCTAACTTCATTAATTTATAATTACAAATGTAATCAAATTAGAAGTAGGAAAAAGATAATTCACTCTATATAAAAAATAAAGTTCACTTTTCCGCCATCCGGCTTGATTAAAATAACATTTTTTCTTCAATAGTTTTAATTTTACTTTTTTCCTTCATGTGATTTGAAATCCTTTTCAATTAACTACAATATATTAACAACGTTAGTTTTATTTGTCTAATGATATGATATCTTACTCGTTTTACTGATAAACACTAATAATGTAATTTAGTTAAATTTGTGTATTATTTTAAAGTACTATTTCTCTACACTATTATTGGCCATCCACCACTAGAGCTTTTCAAAAAGCTCGCAGCTCGTGAACCGCTCAAAGCTCGTTCAAAAAGGCTTGCTCGAAATCGGTTTATTTATAAATGAGCGCGGTCGGCTTAGCTTGGTTTGTAATAGAGCCGAGACCGAGCCAATGTCAGCTCGGCTCGTAACTCGCTCGTTAGCTGGCTGATTGGCTCGCGCGTTGGCTCCCTCTTTTAAATTTAAACCTAAATTATAATTTATATGAATTACAAGGCAAAATTATGACATATTATTTATAATACATCATACACATAAGGTTATTTTGATAATTTATAACAAGAAACTAATTATAAAACTATAAAAACATTATTATATTTCTTGAAATAACAATCTTATATAATAGTTTTTAACAATCAAGATAAACATAAGAACTATTATTTATTTTTCATATATATATATATATATATATATATATATATAATTGTATATACACGAATATATACCAAATTAAAAAAAAAATATTTTTTAAAAAATAAATAAGTTGACTCGCAAGCTGGCTCGGCTCGGCTCGTTTATAATAACAAGCCGAGCCTGAGCTTGAAACTTTTAGCTCATGAAAATAAACAATCCAAACTGAGTCAGCTTGGTAATGAGCCGAGCCCGAGCCCACCCTGGCTCAGCTCGGCTCTGCTCGTCTACAGTCCTATCCACTATCCTAATCATCCCTTACCTACTATTAGAAACCCACCATAGCCACTATAGTTCTCCACCATAGCCACCACAGATCTCCACCATCGCCACCAACCACTTGTCGACCACCACCACCCAATTATTGAAGCCTTTCAACTGCTCCTCCCCAACCCGTATCCAACCAATCCTCAACCACCACCACCCTGCACAAACCCTAATCGAAGTCCTATGTTGATTAAATCGAAGCCCTAAATAGACTAAAGAAGAAAAGGATTTTGTTACAGATCTACCTTGAAAATGCTTGACTGGATAAGAAGATAAAGTTGGAGGAGGGGATCTCATTTTCATTGATGGTGTGAGGGTAATGGTGGTGGCAGTGGTGATGGTGGTATTGTGATGGTAGTGTGGGGTCTTGACATTGTGGGGGTGGCGTGTGGTGGTGTGAGTCTTGTGGTGGCAGCGATGGTGGTGGTTTTGGTTCTTGCCGAAAGTGAATCATCAAAGCAAAGGAAAAAAAAATAGTGACCGGGTAAATGAAAACTTTATTAAAATTAATAAATTGTATTGTAAATTGGTTACAAGATAATAAAGGAAAAGTTTACTTAAGTTTAAGAGATTAAGTGTAAATTTAAATAAAATATAAAATGAGCATATAGTCAATTTGGGAAAAAAAAAAAGAAGAAAAGTGTTATTAGTTTCAAAAGATCCCCAAAAGTTTAAGTGTAAAATTGTAGAAAATTAAAGTAGGTTTTTTTATTACTTAAAAGAAACTATTGTGGTAGCATTAAGCATACCTACAACTTCACTATTCATCATCCTTTCTATTTGTTATAAATAGTAGGTTTGTCCGCATGATCTAGTGGGTACCATCGAGGTTTTTTCCAACTAACCTTAAACACTGATTATATTATTATTATTATTATTATTATCATTATTATTATTATTATTATTATTGTTATTATTATTATTATGTAAATATTTAGTATTTATATTGTTAATATTTAAATAAAAAATACGTAATTTAAATAGCATTTAGTTATAAGTATATAAAAAATAAATATTAATTTAAAGTGTTATTAATAGGATTATACTTAATGAACTGAATAAATAATCTAATTTGTATTAAATAGTGTATTAATTAAGAAAACTTTATTAAATGGGGCAAACTAAGAACTAATGCATTAAACACTTGTACTATATGATTAAAAATTATATTAGGTGTCTTAAACTTATAGTAAAATTACAAATGTGTCATCCTCAAAGTTATATATAGTTTTATATAACAAATATATAGATACATATATATATATATATATATATATATATAAGATATATATATATATATATATATATAATATATATATATATATGTGTGTGTGTGTGTGTGTGTGCATATTATTAATAGACCTTATATGACCAAGGGTAGTTTGATCATTTTATAAAAATCAACATAAAGTTGGATGACGTTAAGTCCTCATAGTTGATTTGGACAAATTAAAAACCACGAGAAGGAAAAAAAGTGAAAATGGAATTACTGGAAAAAGATGTGTTACTTCGTTAAAATCATAGAACGTAAAAGAAAAGTTTGCTCTAATCTAATACTTGATTATCTATTGTGCAAAACTAGATATTAAGTTCGCTTAGTGCGACGCATTTGCGAACTTTGTTATGCACGTTGCGGCTATGACACTATAGTAGCTAGGTACACGAAATAAATGTATGAACTTGTGGCAACTTTGAATAAGAGGTCGAAACATAAATAGAAAACATTTATATAACGCTAACAATGTTTTTTAATTGGTTTCGGTTTTATTCTTTACGATACTAGCACGTTGCTGTCATTCGATATAGCTTACGATACCAAAAAAATACCATATCTTGAATACAGTTTATTTTTACTAAATATTGTTTCAGGATGCCAAGAAAAATTAAAACGAAGTCATAAATTAGTTTGAAATAAATTTAAAGAACACAAGTTGTTAAAGAAAAAACAAATTACTAAAAATATCAATTGGTTAAGAGCGTATAGGGGTTAAGTTATCAAACTTTAAAGAATTTAAAAATTAGATTTGAAAATTATACAGGGATAAGTTTGAAAAATATGTTAGTGGAAACTCATAGGCATTGCTAATTGCAATTTGCAATTGCAACTAAACGGTATATGTGCATTTGATTTAAAATAAATTTATTTTAAATAACAAAACTGATTATAAGGTTATTTAAATCGTTGCACCCCAACATTCTAAATTTCAATTAAATCATTGAGATGGAAGTATTTGGGTATTACATGTTGAAATTTCATAGGGCAGGAGATATTAAAGTAACATCAACCATTTGGTTGAGTGAAAGTCTTACGACTTTCTCTAAATGAGGTTGTGAGTTCAAGTCCCACTAGCAGCAAAATGTTGTTATTGGGCCGGGTTTACCGCAGTGAGTCTTCGGGTGGCGGGTTTTCCCCTGAATTGGTGGTTAGTGGGCTTGGTTTACCCAGTGTTGTCTATGCTCGCGAACGTATGGGATGTCTTTTCACCATTGGGGTACCCCAGGTAATCGGACTTTAATTAGTTGTTCGTTCAAAAAAAACTTATATTGAAGTATACCTTCCAATTAAACAAATCTAAATTTATGTCTTGTGCTAAAGTTAAAAAAAAAAAAAAGAATATGATTATCCCATGCTTTCTTCTATTCTCGATCTACCCAAGGGTAAAGGAGGAGAAGGTGTGAGTGCCCTTTTTATCCTTGTTGTATTTTTATAATACTACAATCAACTCTTAAAGCTAGTTACAAACTAGTTAGTCTTTTTTAAGAACATATTTTTAAATACAAGTTCATCTTACCTATGTGTTAGTTATGTCCTCAATTAAGCATCTAACATTTAAATGATACATATTATAACAATAGGATAGATATCAAATGCTAACATTTGTTAATTGTGATAACCCATTAATTAAACTAGTGGTCCACAGCAGGCTACGTCGTCACTGTAAGTTAGAATTACGGTGGTAAAACTAGTGGTTCACGACGAACGTTAAAAAAAATATAACAAGACTATATTCGAATTAAAGATATTAAAACGATATATTTAATCGTGTAATTTGTATAAACAGATAACATCATACAAAAAGTTAAGACGTTTTTTTAAAGAAGTTTTTAAAAGGGAGGGAAACTTTTGAAAATCTTTTTTTTTTTTTTTGGGGGGGGGGGGATGGGGATAGTTACATTAGTGGTGTAACGCGAGGTAAAATTTATGATGTAAGTGTTCGTTACATTAGGGTTAATGGGCTATCGCAATAGCCAGGGTTAACAAATGAATTTTACCCTACAACAATATACAACTAAAAGTATGGTTTCTACAATACTTTTATCATTCGTATTTATGTATATAAATACTTATGCTTAAATATTATTATATATTATATGACTACATAAAATATAATAACAATAGTATGTTATGATTCATAGATTATAATTTTACCTAATGATACGTGATTTTTTGAGATCATATATTAATGACAAAAATGTTGTACATAGTGTCTTGAGCATCTAAGCAGATGGTCTTATGGTTTTAAGAAACATATGGTTTTTGTCTTTAAATCGTCAACTTTACGAATTCGGTCTCTAAGAACACTATTTGCTCTTAAAGACGGTCCCTAGGTTTAACGACACTACTTTGGTTGGTTCATTTTAAGAAACTTTCATCCTTCCATATTTTAACAAATTAAAAAAATAAAAGTAAAAACAAACCTTACTCTTCTTTCTCTCCCATGTTTTTCTCACTCTTGTCTTTCTCTCTCAACTCATGCCAAAATCCCCCTTTGTAAACTACTTTGCCTTGTAGCCAATTGGCCAGAAGTTACAACGGGTGCATGGTGATCATACAAAGAATCAAATAAATTATTTCTCTTTGTAGTTGATCAATTAGGAGTCACCACACCACCCCTTCTAAATCATGATTTCATCAATTGTTACAAGAGGATAGGAAACCGATCCATTTCCTTTGAGTTAAGGCATACAACATAACTTAGGGGCTGTTTGGTAGCATCTGAATATGCCTTTTAATGGTTCAGATGTCTGAATGGTTCAGCACTTAATGGTTCAGATTGTTTGTTTTGCGAGTAAATGTCTGAACGGTTCAGACATTTGTCTCTGAATGGATAAACATTATACTAATGCTGAATGGTTAAGAGGTGTTATGCTAAATGGTTAAGAACTCTTATCTGAATTAGTCAGACATTTGCCTTTGAATAGTTAAGGGATATACTAGCTATTAATAGTATAGACCTCTTAATAGTTCAGACCTCTTATTGGTTCAGCACTTAACCATTTAGAAATTGCCAAACAACCCCTTACTATGGTGTGAAAAAAAGTTCATAGCATGAATTCAACGCTTCGTTAAAAAGGTAGATTGCAAATCACAAGAAAACCAAAATCAAACCCTTTTCTCATATGGTTCTAAAAAATAACACCATTAAAAGAAAGTTGAAATTTGAATACGAAGCATTTTGAAAAAAGAAATGATGGTGACTTAGGCCAAGAATTTAGAGAAAAGATGCATGCGTTCTCCACCAAAAAGAAAATAAAATCTTATGGTCAACTAAGAGGTTGTTTGTTTCAATTTGTTAATGGTTCAGATATCTGAATAATTCAGCACTTAATGGTTTAGACTGTTTGTTTCGCAAGCAAATATCTGAATGATTCAGACATTTGCCTCTGAATGGTTAAGCATTATACTAATACTGAATGGTTAAGACTTCTTATCTAAATTGATCAGACATTTGCCTTTGAATAGTTAAACGATATACTAGCATTTAATGTTCAAACCTCTTATTGGTTCAACAACTAATCATTCAGAAATTGTCAACAACCCCTACCTGACTTGGTGTAATGTCAAAGGAATCGAGACTTGGGTGTGGTCAATTGATAGCACCATTCCCATGCCAGTTCTCATCCCATCTCTCTTCTCCCTTTATACCCTCTTTCAACTGCGTTGTATGTGGTTGATTAGATATCGTAATTCGTAAATGTATGTTCTGTGATTACAATTGAATGAAACCTTTCGTGTGTTGGGATGGCAAATTTTTTATTTGTAATTAAGATTTACAGTTTGATTTATTTTAGTTCTGGGTTTTACACACGTGCAAAGAATAAACTTGTTTAGATTTTCAATACTGAATTCCAAAGTAAATTTTTACTGATTTAACAAAAAATTTAACTCATGTTAAGTCAATGGACCGTCTATGAAATCATATAGTGTTACAGGGATCAAATTTGTAAAAGTTTAAATTTAAAGATTAAATTTGTGATTTAGCCAAAGTACAATAGGAGGATCCGTGTACTTACTCTAATATTATAACTTGTCTTAAAATCTCTTTTGAACCATAAATTTGGCTTTCTTGTTTTCAAAAATTTTTAAGTTGTTTTCTTTAATTGTGAGTAATCGTGAAATAAAAAGCTTATTAGGTTATGTGTTATACATCCATAAGTGGTATATGTGAGTCTCATGTACTCAGCTCACGGACGTAGAACGCCGTCATCTAGGGCATTAGAGCCGCATGAACCTCCTTAGCGGGACCAGACTCATGTGTGTTGCCCTCTATTGCCTTCAAACCACTTATCTTTCCTTCATCAGAAACTCTTTATAATTAATAAAAATACACTAATTTTTTTTAAAAAAATATATTCCTCTTTTCACACTCAAAGACTCATTACATTTGTTTAGTGAGTGTTAGATCACTGGCAGCCGTCTCGTTTTTTCTATGTGACACATAGTCGTCACATCAAAATATCCCATTTTCTCGGATCTTTTCATGATTTTAAAAGAATGTCGTTCCAATTTTACCATGTTTCCTTGTTTCCCCGTTTAGCAACAATTACAACACCAAAAGAAGTCTCAGTGGTGCCCGGTGGAGGTGGTATCTTCACCCGGGCCCAGGTTTCCCCAACCCTCGTGTATGCATATTTTTATTACACTCACTAACATGTATAACACATAGAATTAACAAACCATTTGAATTCAGTTATTTCTATAAATTAAATAAACAAAAGGGATCAGCGCCGTTTAGGCGAATACCGAGTTCATGCAATCTTACTTTAGTATTCCAGGGCCCCACAAAACAAGCAAGATGGGTCCGACTTCAACATTAACGGTAACCCACGTCATTTACGTTGCTATTATTTCGCTAAGCACATCTTGTCTCCCCATCAAAGTAATATAAAAGACATAAGACACGGTCAATATTACTAATTTGATACAGAACAAATAATAATACATCATGTTTAATTTGCAAATTGCAATTATATTTGAATTATCATTATACTGCTTGTAAATACTAACAAGAAAATGTAAATATTAATATATAGTTTTTCCAAAAACTTTTCACAAATCCGACCAATACTTAGACATATATTACCTGTTTTCTCATGAAGAACTAAAGTTAAAAAAAAAAAAAAAAAAAACTTAGATAGTCCAATTTTCAGACAAATATATGGAACTTTTACCTCTACCTACGCACTTCTGTAACGGTCACCGTTCAAGAATTGTATTTAAAATATTAAAAGTTTTTGGTTAGATTCTAATTCATCTATGGGTTTCTATGCAGCTATGCTAGATGTAATTGTTAATTGGAATACCTAAATCTTGACCATTTCATATCAAATAACCATTTTTATCAATCATATTGTCACATGCTAAGTGATTTTAAAAGTAAAATTAAGATTCCCATCTTTTATTAGCATAATCAAAACTCAATCCTAATTTTAAACCCATTGTTAAGACAATATTATTACGGTTTTGTAAAGTTTATAACTATGCAGATGGAACATAATAACGTGAATGAGTAGCGATTAACAGATTGTGACTAATACAATTTTTTTTATGACGATGTTACAATGTGACGCAAGTAAGGTCAAGAAGCCCTACCAAAACACCATGACATAGCCAATATGACATGACAAATAGATGCTCGCATTAAATAAGGGCTACAAAGGTCCTTGCCATGATAGATAAGGACTTTCGGCCACACTAAGATAATATATGCTCACTATCAGGGTGCTTGGTTCGAAGCAACATAAAACTAGGCAAGTCACATTGACAAAGGACCATACTACGAAATCAACTAGAAAGGAAGGATCCTTGATAGGATCCGAAAAGGTTGACAGTTACTATTTAACACTGATAAGGAAAGTCAAAACCTATTGCTGATAAGTCAGGTTCGTGTGAAAAACTTAAGACTAATAGAACAATTAAAGGAGGTCAAATTATTATGTACAAAAGAGATACATTCGAAAACCAAGACAGAGATAACAGATGAGAAAGATAAGTTCACCTAGAAAGAAAAGATCCAACTAAAGGGTTTCACCCCATATAGGCCCCTTCATGTATAAATAAGATACGTTGGTACCCAGATATGAATCATCTCATTCACAAGCATTGTTTACTATATTTCTCAAGCTTCTCTCGACTCTTAAAACAGTTATTTAATTCTCAAGATGAAAGTGGATCATAAGTTACCCTCCCTTGCGGTGAGTCTAATATTCTCCTCGCAGGTCTTCAAGACATCGACAACAGTCGTTTTCCCGGTGTAGTAACAATTCAAATTTATTATCTTAACATAAATTTTCAAAAAGTTATTTATTTTCATATTCGAGTAATGAAGATAATTGAACGGTCCAGTGAACCGTTAGTGATTTAATTTGCCGTCAATAATTAAAAAAAAGCTAAAAGTTTATCTAGAGTCGTTGCTAGTAATATATAATGGGTGTTATAAATTAACTGGCATGAAGTTCTGATCAAAAAACAAAAAGAAAAAAAGAAAATGAAGTTAAAAGGAAACTTGTTTTGGTGGTGAAAATTAAAGAGACGAAACTTAAGAAAAGGGAAAAAAACAATGACGAAGAAGATCTAAATTACAAAAAGGGGTCCCACCATTATTGTAGCTACAAATACCCAACCCCTCTTTCCAATCGAATCATCATCAACCCCCTTCTTTCCCCTGTTTTCACTTCACCATTATCACTTCTCATTCTCTCTCTTCTTTGAAAACAACCTCACCGCAAACACTCAATCTATTTCTTTCCCAATCTTGCCATCAAAGTTATTGTCAATTAACTTATAACACCACCAAAAGAATCATTCAAGATCAAGAAAATGGTGGATGTTGACAGAAGAATGAGCGGTTTAAACCCCGCCCATCTGGCCGGACTCCGCCGTCTCTCCGCCAGAGCCGCCGCCTCATCACCGTCGACCCCACTTCCAGCTCGCAACAGCCTCATCTCCTTCACCAGCCTCGCCGATAAAGTCTTAACCCACCTCAAAACCTCCGGCGTACGGGTCCAACAGGGGTTATCGGAGAAAGAATTCGCCCGAGCCGAAGCTGAATTCGGGTTCGCATTCCCACCGGACCTCAAAGCCATTCTCTCCGGCGGGTTGCCGGTCGGACCCGGGTTCCCCGATTGGCGGTCATCCGGTTCAGCCCGACAACAACTACGGGCCACACTCGACCTACCCATCGCTTCCATATCGTTTCACATCGCTAGAAACGCATTGTGGTCGAAATCATGGGGTTGTCGGCCGTCGGAGCCTGAAAAAGCGATGAAGATCGCGAGAAACGCTTTGAAACGAGCTCCGATGTTGGTACCCGTGTTTAACCACTGCTACATACCCTGTAACCCATCGTTAGCTGGAAACCCGATATTCTACGTCGACGAGAATCAGATCTTTTGCTGTGGGTTTGATCTATCGGATTTCTTCGACAGAGAGAAATCGACGTTGTTCGCAAAGTCCGATCCCCAAAACGTAATGAAACAACGTTCAATTAGTCAAAAATCCGGCGGAATGTCGTCGGGGATCTCTCGCCGGAGCCTTGACGCGGTGGCCGGCGGGAGAACGCCGAGATGGGTGGAGTTTTGGAGCGACGCGGCCGTGGACCGCCGGAAGAGGAACTCCAACTCATCTTCTTCGTCATCGTCGTCACCTGATCGGTACTTTGAGATCCCAAGATCCGGGGTCCCGAAATGGGTCGATTCGTATGTGCAGCAAATCGGGTCGGTTTTGAAAAACGGCGGGTGGGCTGACTCCGACGTGTCGGATATCGTCGGCGTTTCGTCCTCCGGGTTCTTCGACGGTGAGATGGTGTTGTTAGACAAGCAAGCTGTTCTTGATGCTCTGTTGGTAAAAGCAAATCGGTTGTCGGAGTCTTTGCAGAACGCCGGGTGGAGCTCCGAAGATGTTTCCGATGCGTTCGGGTTTGATTTCCGGCAGGTGAAAGAACGAAAGCCGGTGAAGAAGATATCGCCGGAGTTGGTGGAGAAGATCGGAAAACTTGTTGAATCGGTATCGAAATCTTGACGAAATCATCGCCGGAGTTTCCGGTGGCCGACGGACATTGAAATTTTTTATTTTATTTTTTGGGAATACAAAATACCAAGTGTATAATAAGTTCCGTATAAAGAGAAAGCGAAATCATTACTCTTGAATAGTAACTTTCAGTTGTTAGATCCGTAGAATTTATCGCAGTGCAAAACAAAAAAAATATAGTCATCCATAAGTTGGTTTCAGAATTTTATCACGGTACAAAAAATATACGTATGTTAGAATTTTAAAACTATGTTTCTATAATGTTGTTTAAAATCTTTTATTTAAAAAAAAATTAATGTTAGAATCTTTTGCTAAATTTTGTACAGCAAACTATTATCATTTGAAGAACTTGTCCAATTGGGAAGTTTTTGAAAACGTTGTCATGTAGCACATGTCTAGGGTTTGGCCCTCTCGACTGAAAAAGGCCTCCGCTTCCTCTCACAGAAGATGTTTTTAAGGACAGATGTTCTTACGGATGAAAACAAACACGTGTATTAAGACTGTTTTGAGTTAAATCGTTCTATTTGATTTAAAAAAGTTACATGGTATAGCGTTGTTTATTAGTATCTCAAATTAATTTTATTAGAATGAAATATAACATTAATTTATTAATAGTTTACAAGTTATTGGGTGTATGAACGGAATAAGAAAATGGCAATGGTGAAGGAATGCACGTGTGGAGGCTCTTTTTGAACAAAAAGACGTTATTGGGTTTCTTCCGGGTTAATGGAAATCGAAAAAGCGAACAATGGGAACAGCACAAACGGTGTCGTTTCATGATGTTTGGAAACAGTTTGTTTTGAGGGAAACAGCGAAGTATGTTTCTGGGGCTGGGTGTGTTCACTTGATACCCCTGAACCCTTGTTTCTTTAGTTTAGAACCACATAAATAAACAAACAAAATAAAGAAATAAATAGATATGTACATAAATTTTTGCTTTATTGGTTTGGAAGATGGAGGGGACCGTGTTTCAGGTGAGTAGCATTGGAAAAGGGTGTGTTTGGGCGTTCAACATCAAAAATCAGAAATAAATCTAATCACATTTGTTCGGAACTTTTAATATTTTATAATGAACATTTTTTCTAAACACTGCCGTCACCGTCGACAATCGACCGCGACCACCAACCGCGACAATCGGCCGGTGGAAACGGGCATTTGTAGGCGGTGGGTGCGGTTACCGACGACTGTTGATTGTCGATCACGGTTATGGCATGATCGGTTGTTGGGGGCAGGGCAACAAGCGAGCGGTGAGTGGGGCGTCAAATGAATGGTTTTGGGTGATCGATGGAAATCGGATGTCAAGGGCGACAGCGACCGCATTCAAAGGTGGTGTTCGGCGACAGCAGCGGTCGGAGGCTGCAGGCGCGATGGTCGGGGGTGGCGGCGGGCGGTAGAGTAGGTCGGGGTCGTCGGCGAATGGCGATCGGGTGACGGCGGCGGGCGGCCGTCGGGGGGGCGGAGGCAGTCGGATTTGGCGGCGGGCGAGTTCGCCGGCGACGATGGCAGTCGGGGGGTCGGCGCAGGATCGACAACGGGCGAGGGCATTGGCGGCGGTTGACGAGGTTGGCAAGGTCGGCGGTGAGCGAGAATGGTGGCGGTCAGTAGCGGAGGCGGGGGTCGGTGGTCGGTGGAATTTGAAATCCTTTAAAATTTGGAAGGATTTTGAAATCCTTCCTTTGAAAGAATTTGAGGGAATTAATTTCAATTTCAATTTCCTTCGCAACCAAACACGTTAATAATAGAATTCAAATTTCAATTCCAACAAATTCTTACAAACAAAACACAATGACATATGAAATTCAAATTCCAATTTTATCAAATTTCATTGAGTTTCTGAAAACAAACGCCTGTTAGGGTAAATTATTTTATGTTACACATTATAAATAACCTTACATTATCTAGTTTAAGATCATATTGTTTACAATATTGATTTTATAATAGTAATATGGTTTAGTTTTAAGAATGTAACTCACAAACATATTAATACAACGAATAAGCGTTATCGGAGTTTTCCTAAGGAATAATTAAACCCAGGAACTTTTTCCCCGATCGTCAACATAATGCAACCCTTGAATTCGGGATTTTTCCCATAACATGCTGAAACATCGCCGTTTTTCACCGACTCAAATTTCCTCTTTTGGATCGTTAAGGATTGGTAAAGTTATCATTAATTTGTTGGAGATTAAACAACTTTTACATTTTTCACCTAAAAAGTTTTATATTTACACCCAATATATTTCAAATATCTCCCAAAAAATCCGTTGCAATTTCATCATCCACAATTGTCGTACACCTTGTCAAGTTCCGAGGAAGAAATATTGAGACGAGTAAGTGTAACTTTTAATTTTTGGCTATCATGATTTCTTTATCGTTAGGCAAAATTCAAGATACTGCTTCATTGTCAAGACGGTTTCATTTTTTATTTTAATGAAAATGTTTTTAACTGTATTTTAAGTAATTGTATTTTGTAACATTTATTATATTCTTTTGGTTTATTTTTAATGGAATGTTTTATTTTGAAGGTATGTGCATAGAGATGACCGAGGGAACAATCTTCTTATCAACTAGTCACACACTACTTCACTAATGACAATTTGTTTAAAGAAGTTTTCGAATACATAAAGACAAATTTTTACTAATCGTCAATAATTTGAAGAGAAATTTTTATTTCTTTCAAACAACTTTTGATGCAAGGGGTTGTCAGAGTCTTACTTCGTTACAAATGTGCAAGTTAGCTACAACATCGAGTACACGAGGATGCTACTAATGTGCTTAATAAATATGTGCATGAGTTTGAGAGAACATCAAATGAAAACCTAAAACACTTTAATAAAATAAGTATTTTATTTTATTTTAAGTTATTAAAATTTTTTTCTTTTATTCTATCAATTACTTTTTTATTTAAATTAAACGTTAAATATGAAGTATAGATAGAAATTTCAAAACTAAATTAAATTGCTAAGATGATGTGAGAAAAATAAAACGAGACCCTTCGAAATAGGTACTTTACTAACGCAAGAACAATGGTGAGGTGACACAAAGAAACGAAGACAATGAAATCCTGGGTGGGGGGAGGGGGAGTCTTTTCACGGCTCGTTAGTGTAAATTTTTTGCTTGGCAGTGTAAATTTTCGGTTTGTTAGTGTAAACCAATAGTCACGTGAAAACCAATAGTTATGTGAAAACCAAATAAAATTACGGAAGACAATAACATAATTTAGAACTTTATTGTTATTTTAATTGTTAAAATATCATTTAAGTATTTGGTACATATATGTTGAACATACATACGAGAATGAAGAGTCTTACGTATACGTAACACTATGTCGAATTAAAAATGGTTACGTATACGTAACCTATGTGTGACGTATATGTAAAACCATGCTACGTTTTTTATTTCATCCATACATTTATTTATATATACTAACACATACACATAAATGATAGTGATAAAATATTATTAAATTATGTGATCGATTTCAGTGGTTTTCTTATAACATTGTGGTTTTCTTATGATTCTCTCTCTCTCTCTCATATATATATATACATACATATATATATATATATATACATATATATATATATATACATACATATATATATATACATATATATATATATATATATATATATATATATATATATATATATATATATATATATATATATATATATATATATATATATATATATAGTTTACTTTCGACTCATCCCTTTTTTGGTGTGATTCAAGTTCCGTTTGAATAAGATTACATCATCTCCCCTAGAAATAAAATGATGATTATTCATAACTAAAATTCAACTACATACTGATATTTAGTTTAATAAAATTGATACCTAAAAAATGCATTTTTATATCATCTTTTACGATTCTAATTTTCTTTAACAACCTTTTTACCCTTTATACCATATATCAACTAAATTTTAAAAGAATTTAATCACATACTATTTTTATGTAATGTAATCGTTAATAATAATGTCATTGGACAATGAGCGGACCTGGGCGTTGGGAGGAGGTAGCCGTCCACCCTAAAACTTTTTTTACAATGATCTACATACATAAAAATCTCGGCCGCCTCCATAAAATTTTAGGGTTGCCCCCCTTAAACCTTTGAAACTGAAGAAAGAGCAAGTTTGACTTGAACACATTGTAAAAATACATATATTTTATATAAAGTTCGGAGCATTAAAATATATATTTTATGATTAATAAATATGGTGTTTTTATATTAGTATTTAAGATGTACAAATACATCTTTTTTTCACATTTGTGTTCTTCGATCCGGTTCTTTTATGATCAGCATATATTTTGTTTTTATATCCTTTTCCAATAATTAGTCAACAGATTATTTAGCAACTGGTGAGAGGAAGACGAAAGGAAAAGGTGAGTGCATGTGAGTTCCGTACGCGTGTGAGATGCAAACAACAGATGCTTTTGTTTCTTTGGGTTGACAATAGGTTTTGTTTTCCCACCTTTTTTCAAATTCATTTGAAAACTTGTAATATTATGATAACATGTGAATTTGCTTATTGGCTAGATATTATATATTGGTTGCAGTTTATACTATTGAACCCCAACAAGTTTAAATCCTTGAACTAGTTTTGTTTATATAAATAATATCTTTGTTTAAATGCATTTAACTTTTTAACCTAACAAGTAAAATCAGATGGAGAATCGATGATACTCCACTAGTCTAGACTCTAGACTCTAGAAAATCATTACTCATGTTATTATTTTTTCTTTCATTTCGTCTCACACCTTTCTCCTTCCTCTTCTCATAAAACTCGCTAGGGGTTTATCGAAAATGTCAACTCTCTCTTTCTCTCTCACTCTCTCTCTCTCTCTCTATATATATATATATACATATATATATATATATATATATATATATGTATATATGTATGTATGTATGTATGTATGTATGTATGTATGTATGTATGTATTGTCACACCCCGACCGACGACGGAATCATCGGGGCGGACGAATGTGAATCAATTGTTCATAACACATGGAATTAAATAAGTTGAAATAATATTAAATGTCATTTTCATTGAATGATACTTATCAAATGATACATTATAATTAAACAATAATTCAAATATAACAAAAGCCTTTTATTAAACTAGATCCAAGTTCTAAATGAGTATGAAGAATTCACTAATCTACTTTCTTGAAATCATGTGAAAAAGTAACGAGTCAGCTAACGAATTAGCCGGTGAGTAAACATAGGTTTGCATATATATATATATAGATTGATTAGAATGATTGAGAATAATTCAATTCACATGGCAATGTCAAGACTTATAATGCAATAATGTAACATAAAAGACAAACCAACACAATTAAACCTAATGACTGAATTGACTCGTTCGTAGACGAAGCCTTATAGAATGAACGATTCTGGTTCCAATCACCACACGCCTAAACAAATGGGGTGAATTTGTCAACCTAATAGATCTATCATTGTTACTGTGGTTGCATGAATTAATAATTATGTTCTCATTTAGTTTATCTAACTATGCACACATAATTGTAAGTAATAACATAACATGTATAGAATTGAATTTTAAATAGAATAACAATAAATAACAATGATTGAATATAAATCACATGATTTTCTCAAAATATAAAACATGAAAAATGGATTATGAATACTCGTATTGACAATAGGGTATGATTTAAACAATAATATGATAGATTCAACTAGGCACCAACAATTTTCTCATGGATTAACCTAACGAATGGTGTCCTAAAATTAGAATAATAATAATTTAAAGATAAGACATGAATTAGGGTTATGATTGGGATTTAGGTTTAAAAAAATAGTTTAGATAAAATATTTTAATTTAATATAACTTGATTAAATAAAATATAGTAAATTTATTATATAGCTAAAATTAAAGATGATAATGAATCATTAGTGAAATTGATTAATTAAGTATTATTTAAATATTTAATCTATAATATTTAATTAAATAAAGGTTTAAAAAAAATAATAAATAAATAAATCAATAATTAATTTAATAATTAATTATGAAATAAGGTGGTCAAGATAATTAATTGCATAATTATTTATTTTAAGGATTTGGATAGTATAGATTTAAAATGTTTGGAATCATTTAAGTTTGATTATTTATAGAATTTAAAACTTATAAATGAATCAATAACATTTTTATGACATTTATATTCCTTAAAAGATAATAAATGTAAAAATTCTATCTTTTAAGATTTTCAAAAATTAATTAATAATTTTTTAAATGGTTTTAGTTAACAAAATAATTTTAAGATTAATTTAGTAATATAATAATAATTTTCTGCATTTTAAAATGTTGAAAAAAACTAATTAAAAAGCAAAGTAGTGGAGGCCCGCTTTGAACCCGGGACCTCAAGGTTAGAAGATATGCATGTTACCAGTTGAGCCAAAGCCCAATCAAGAATACCGTTTGAAACGTTAATTCATAAATTTAGAATTTCCCCAAATTCATATGATCCCTAGAATCTGATTGATCAAAATTGAACACAAATTCGTGAAAATTAATGGAATGAAGCTTAGGGCTTTTGATCCCTAAGTGAAATAGAGTATGTGTGTGGTTTTAATTACCTGTATTGATGTAAAATCGATGGAAACATGAAGAAACTAGTTCGCGACAAAGGGGAGTTGATTTGAGGCGATTTTGTTGATGATAACCCAATTTCTTCTAGTGTTAGCTTTTTTGGATGATGAGAAGCAAAAGCTATCTATCAATTGTAGTTGAAGATGCTCAGAAGGTTGGTCACGGCTAGCTTGCAGACTTGATATGAACTCGAGATTGAATATGATATGTGTGTGTTGTAGGTAAAATTGATGTTACAGAAAGCTTGAAGAGGTTGATTTAATGGTTTCCAATCGTTATATAGGCCCAATTCAATCGGTTTCACCATGAACAAGTTATGGGTTTGATTCGGGAGTTTCAGGTATGATTCAATTGTAATTACCTGGTGTTAATTGCAATGATTGATATGTTTGAATTCGTAATACTCACAGGAGCGTTTTTTTACGAATGATTGATTAATTTTTTCATGAATGATGCTGAAACAGTTCAAAGATTTGAATGGGATTTGGGTTTTGGTCGAACACATCAATACATCGATTATAATCGAGTTGGGTCAAAGTCTTGGGTTCGAAACAGTCGAGCAAACGATTGGAATCATTTTAATTGGGTTGAATCGATAGAATTTAAGGGTTTTGATGCTGTTGGAGATGTTGGCCGGACACAGGGGAGATTGACGGGAAAGGGGGTGGTTTGGGTTGTTTAAATGGAAATTACATTTTGGTCCTTAATGTTTTGAAAGTTTATAATTTTTTATGTAGGAAACTATTAAATTAAGTTTCAAAAAAACTACAAGTTAAACGCTGGACTTATAAAACTTAATTTAGATAATAAATCAATTTATTTTTATAAAATCTTTTATAACTTATAAATTTTAATAAGACTTTTTAATTTAATTATTTATTATATTTTAATAACTAAAACATATAAATGACAAATGAAACTTTACAACTTTATAAAATTTATTTTATAACTCAAATTATTATTATAAATTATTTAAATAATTTAATAAATGAAAATTGAATAAAACACTTAACAATATTGGTTAAATTACATATTTAGTGCATTTGATTCATTTAAATAAATAAAACAATTTAATGATGAATTTTCCATCGTATGAAAGTTTAAAATGGGTTCGGGTTTAGGTTTTTAGTTTGAAAATGAACCGGATGTTACATGAATGTATGCATGTATGTATGTCATTATTCACTAATACTACATTAATTACATGGATAGTTTTATTAAACAATTTTGGTCCAAAATTTTGAGAAAATATTGATTTAGTCTTAACTGTTTGTCATCTTATAATGTATTTGGTTCCCAAATTGAATGACCATTGACTTTTGACGTAAAGTTCATATGAAATTACAAAAATACACTTGACAATTAAAATATAAATATATTATATTAATAACATAAATTTATAACCTATAATAAATTAAATATGTATATGTCCCACACACATTTTCACCTTATCCCCACAGATCAACCACCGACGTCACCAAACACCACAGCCAAGCATCACTAGCCCCTATCAGTTTGGTTTCACACCTCTTCACTTGTACGTCTCGTTTTTTCAGAGCGTTTTTTTTTTTCAAAACGGTGTAAATAGAAAATTTATTTATCAAAATGATGTAGATAGAAAAATATTTATTAAAATGATGTAGTTTTAAGATTTTATTATTTTTTACTCCTACTCTTATTGACTTCCTAAAACATATTTAAACCATCTTTTTTAAATGTAAATTAAACCATTTTAAACTTAAAATTAATGAATATAAACGCTGGGATAAAGATATCGTGTATCCAATTTTTTTTACATTTGTATAGTTCTTAACTAGGATGGTCTAATTTTGCTTTGAAACTTTAATTTTGTCATTTTTGTTTACTATTTAACAATGTTAAAAGTTGTACATTTTACAAATATTATAGTCCTTGTTATTTTTATATGATATATTAAAAAAGAATAGAGTCACATGTTTAATAGCCTCCGACCAAAAATGTTAATACTTTAAAATAACGACCAGAGTATGATCATAATCAATGTTTGGAGATCCAGAATGATATTGGTAAGCTTTTACACACACGCCAAAAACGATGATCGGAATCATGACCCATTGGATCCTGACCGATCTAAACTCAACGATGGCGTGAAGGCACCCTTGGGTTTAATCCCATAATTTAATTAATTACAAAAAAGTTATCGCATGCAGACCTATTTTATGGGTTTTGAATTGTTTGAACTTTATTTTTAATCATTTTGCTGTTTCTATCCCTTGGTTTGTTAAGGTAGAAAAGGTTGGATTGGTTTCAGTATTCTTAAGTTTTTATTATTCTAGAATTCTATTAAATATAATTTAAAGAAAAAAAATTCGACCTAAAAAGCTAAACAAAATAAGAAATATTTTATTTTAATACACTCCACATTAAATAACGTTTCTATAAACCATGTTGAAAGAAATTAATAATTTTTTTTGGAAAAGTAAAAAGAAATCTATTTTGAAATAGTTTTAAAATATAAAGATATAACCACTAAAGAACTAAGAAAACATTTAAAAATTCTTTTGTAAAGTAGTGAATGAAAATGGGAGCGAGAAAAAAAAAATCCCAAATTACACTAATTTGATAAATACTTTTCCAACTAAACTATTTTGGTAAATAAAATTTTCTAACTGCACCATTTTGGTTAAAAGCTCCGTTTTTTCGACCCAAACATCTCCATCGGTAACGAAAACAACAAGTTTTGATTTGACCTCCTTTTAAACGATTCGTACATCTCTTTCTGAACCATGATGACCCTACCCAATAGGTTTGATTAACTATTTAAAGCGTAAATGCCCTCTATTTGACCGGATCGGTGACGATAAGGTATGTTTGGTTTTGGCGACTAAGGTGGCCTCACCTAGGTGGCACCTTACCTTAGGTGATGATGGTGAAACATGCATCAATGGTGGCGGCGACGAACGGATTTTCGGTGTTCAACAGTTCGGCTAACTGTTTATTCGGTACTGAAAAATTCTTTTTGACTATCTGTTAACAAACCAAAAACCAAAATCAACCAATTAAAACTATTTGAACCGACTTATTCAGTTTGGTTGTCCGATTAAACCTACTAAATCATATATTAGCCTTGTACAATTGGTCTCTAAATCAGCTAAGTATTATACAGAAATCATTAGCAGAATAAGACAAACATATATGGGACATGATTTTATAGACATCTATGCGACTAAAATTACCAATAACTATTTAATTGTTATCTCTACAATTCAATGTGTCTTAGACAGATAGTGTACGAATGACCAATTACATGACTTTGTACGTATATTTCTGCTAAACATACAATATTCAACCAACTAATAAAACTTAGAACTAAATAAGAGCTACTAACGTACACATAGCTCCAAACTTAAGGTACTTGTTCACTCTTCCTTCAAATGCCACAAACCAACTTTCCTAACCTTTAAGATGACAGACTTTTTATAGGAATCTTTAAACACATAACACTGACTTCCACTTTGAAATGATTGGCCAATAAAGTTTAAAGACAACTTGGCTTTGGTACAAAGCTTCATTGACAAAAACACACCAGGTAACACAAGGTTTGTCATGCATAACATCTAGGCACACCATCTGCTCATTAACGTACTAAGACGTATTAAAAGATATGTCGAACATTGTGATATCCTATTGCGTGTTACATGTAAGGTATATGTGTTAGCAGACATCTCTTTCCTTATATATCAACATCCATCTCGAAGGTTAATATCTAACCCTAATCTGTGTTCAAACACATATATACACATATTTATAGCTAACCATGTCTTTCTTTATGCAATTACTTAAATATGTCATTGTTCATACACATATTTTTCATATGCATTTCAAGCTAGCATGACAAACCAGATAAAATCCCCGAAGCGAGTTCCATCCCTTTGTTATACAATGACTTATTTGGGCGCTTAAGTGTCGTTTTTGGGCTTCAACATAAGTCACCTCCAATTTCTTATACCTTTTTATCTACAATGCCAAAAGATGGATCAACCATATCAAATTGATCAAACACAGGAGAGGACCTATGACTAATTCATGTAACGTGAACTAGATTGATGCTTAGACCATCATCATTCTCATAACTTTAACGATCGGTTCTTAATTCATGTTTTGTTTTGTTCATATTACAAGAGTCTCTAATATTTACACCTTGTTAGTAGCCAATTTACAAACTTACATTTGTTTTGTTCATATTACAAAAGTCTCTAATATTTACTCCTTGTTAGTAGCCAATTTACAAACTTACATTTATGTCGCCTTTTATGACTTCTCATCATCTGTTTCTCCTATGCGTATCATATCAATATTATATATTTGTCATAGAATCATAGTTTCAATGATTTGTTACTATGGTTACCACTTTAACTTATGTTACTCCATTTTCACTTATTAGTGACCAATTATTTATCTCCTATACCTGTGACCCATCTTGTATCATCTCTATATACATGTGACCCATATTGGATAAAGTCATATCATAAGTAGACAAAGTATTCCACCGTTTAATTACATTATACTTAAAAATTTGGATTCTAGAATTTATAAGTTAGAGAATCAATCATTGACTAGATTTGAGGAAATGGTTTTCCTTATAGAACACTATCATCTAACTATACTTAAAGTGATCGTTTAAAAAATCGTAACTTACAAAGATAGTCATCTTTCTCAATATGTGTTGAGAAATGTTGTAGTCGTACATTTTAAATAAATTGTGGGTGTATAATTCTTCTAAATCTTGGTGTACAATTGGTATTCTAATTATTTATACATTTTAAATTTGAGATCAAATGCAAAATTCAAATATTAATAAATGCTCCAACGGTTCCTTAGGAGTAGTTATAACACATGATTTCTGATTTCTGAACCGACCGTTGCCTCTAAGTCACGTGCGTCCCACGTCCTCCAATTTTCATATTCATGTGCTACTTACTCTTCCTCCATCCGATTGACAATAAATGTACATTTTAAAATTATATTCAACTTGATTCTGAAGAAAAACCAACCACTAGTCTCAATGAAACCTTAGAGCACCTCTCATATTTAAAGTCTATTTTTTAATATTATTTTTTCCCTAGAATATACATGTAATATATATACTATTAGTTTTAATAAATCTGTGTATTACACGGGTTAAATAAATAAAATATTAATATAATAAAATTTATTAATAATAAAATAGTATTCTAAGATATGATTGTCTGAAACTACATATGAGAAATGACTACAAATAATAAAACAGTAATATCAACTTTAAAAATTTTGTTTTTAAATTTTTTTCCAAAAAAATAAACATTTTGTTCTAAGACTATCCGTATAAAAATGTCATTTTTTAAAAATTTCCTTATTATAACTCCCATATTTAATTACTTTTTGTTTTAATAAATTGAATTTTAAAAATACTAATTTTAAAATATTTCGAATTTTTAAAAAAGTTTTATGCTTTAGAAAAATTGATTATTGTATAAAAAATTTATTTATTTAGAAATAAAATTAATAAATAGATCTCTTTTTTTATTTATTAAATCTAAAAGAGTGTTAAATAATATTATTAGTAATTAAGGTAATTATTTGATAAGAGAGAAAGACGGAAAAATTTTGGTGAGGATAATTGTGATGCTGCCACGTGTCATCTCAAGTTACTCTTTTATTAGAGTAGTAAGATTCAAGATGAATGTCGATATAAAAATGCCAAATGTCACGTGATAGTGTATGATGGTTATTTATATATTTTCCTTATTTACCTTATTCGTACACATATTATACTATATATAATAGAAAAAGTTTAGCTACAGTGAACTTTTGCAAGTTTTGAAATTGATCACCAAACTTTTCAGTAGCAAAATAATATTTTTGAATAAATAATACTACATTTTTGTTTTGGATAGTTGTTATTTTTTAATTTCGGTGGAGTGTTGGTAATTAAAGGATCCCTTCTAATTCCGTTGATGATAAGCTGTCAATGATAGCATGATACTTATTTTTCTTGTAGTGTATCCTTGTTGATTGATTTTTTTAAACTTTTACTTAGTTTCGTTAGCCACATTAGTACTAAATATTTTCACTTTCAACCTTAATTTTTGGTTTTTTAGCTTTGGCCATTAAAGTTTAGGATCTTAGAGTTTGGCTATCGATATTTATTTTACTTTTCCCACTAAAGTTTAAGAACTTAGAGTTTAGCTACTAAACTATTAACAGTGAAGTTTAACTTTTCTGAGTTTGGCCACTAATTTTTAGTATTTTTAGATTTGGCCACCAAACTTTGATTTTATGAATTTGACGAGCCGGACAAATGACGACCAAAGTAACACGACGTTGCATGTGAGAAAAATGATCAGACTCCTGTTGCGTAGCAAGGGATAAAAAAACTAGTTGATACAAAGCATAAACAAAAACTAGACGCTTGTGTGGCGGTCTTCACGCTTCTGCTACGCCCACGCCTTGTGTGTTCGAGCCCCGCCTCCTCCCCTTCGTTGGCTCTTCAGCTTTTCTAGGTAGAATTTTCTTTTATAATTTGACAAAATATAAGAAATAAACAACTCAAAGGAACACATGACATATTTTTATGATTTCAAAAAATATTTTTTCTCACCTCTCTCTTCTATTAAATATGAAATATCACAAACACAATTAATTTGACTTTCCTTTTGATAAAACAACCAATATTATTTTTTTTAAATAAGTTTAGATAATTTTCTGTTTATATTTTTTAAATTTTAGTTTTTAAAATTTTAATATAAGTATTTTTTAAAAAACTAAGAGGCATATAATAAGAGAATCCAACGCAGGAGAAGAGAGTCTGATGACGAACTTAAGCTACCACAAAAAAATGAAATCTGACATGAGAGAAATGAATTTGACGCATCATATGAGTTTCTCTAGTCCTTGAAGGTACATACACCAGTGCAGTATGCAACTTGAAGAAGTCAGTTAGTAACCAAAGGTTGAAACTGTTAATTATATAATTTAATTTTGACTTGAGAGGCATTTGATGATGTTTAAGATTTTAAAACAACTTAAATCAAGCCAATATTAAACACCCGATTGATGTCTTAAACAAAAGACAAAGATACCAAAACTATACTGAAAGACAACTTATACTTAAGCTCACAATTCGATACAAGTGTTGTTATCTTTTTGAAAATTCTGATTTTTCTAACATGCCATTTGTTTACGATATTTTTAAAATATGGTTCACGATTTGTATTAATATAATTTATTAGAATACATAAAGGTCAAAGATTTGGTAAATTAAAGTTGATTTCATGAAAATGCTTAAGAGTGGACACTAGAGAGGAGCTAAGTTTCTATGAAATAGTTTTTTTTCTCGGAAATCCCTACCCATTGATCAGACGAAATATTAACACCGCTGAAAATCTTAATTTGATAACAACGTACCAACTGAAAGGTATGCCCTCAAACATGTGTGGAACTTCCTATGCATTTCTCGCAAAATTTCTAATATTTTATATTTTTAAACTTTCTCTAGAATGTATAGGTATATGTATTATACATATAAATTGGTGAAAATAAAAGTATTTCATGTGTAATGAAGTTGTGAGAAAGACGTAGTGGGAAAAAACAACAACATTTGAACATCAAAATACTTGCCGTTGGAAATCTATCAAAAATGTGTAGGAAAAGTTTGGTTCGGAAACATGTGGGAAATTTTCACCCGGAAAAGATTCCCATGATAGAATCTTAGGACAAAATCATAGATGAGATATCAGAATGGCATAAGAATATAACAAACGCTAAGTTACATAACAATCCAATACTAATATAATCCAAAAACCCGAGCAGTAGAACACCTCATGTAAGTAAAAATCCATTGAAGTAACAGTAAACACTGTTAATAACCAGAAAATCGCAAATCGTAATAATTCATATTATAACATAACTACATAAAGAGGGTACTGATGAGCCGATAAATAATCAGGAACTCGGGGTTCATAAATTGAAAGCCTACTATGTGACAATATGCATGTGGGCATTCAAACTGAACCTTCCACCGATATAATACAAAAATCAACAATCGTTCTATAGTACTCATTCTGTTATGATTTATGTTCTCTCAGAGTACATATACATCTAAAAAATCTCGTGGACCTTTTTGGGCCACTACAACGTAGAAAGTTAATATTATTTGATCAAACACCAGGTGAAGACGATTATTGATATATGAAGAAACCTCCGTCAGGAATGAGAAACAGATAAAGGGAATATATCTATGTCCATACTTTTAAATAGAATCTAGATCAAAAGCATGAGGCTTTGAGCTATATATAACTTACGAATTACTGAAACAGTTTTTTAAGGATTGTTTTTTTCAAATTACTCAATTCAAAATAAATCAGGATTACTAAGAGAGGATTAGACAAATAAACACGTTTATCACGTGTATCATAAGTGATCGTAACATAATTTTTCCATAGAGACAGAAACTAATTAATGGAACCCAATTTCATGTGAAAAACCATGGTATATTATATAACGGTATATGACTTTTTTCTTCCAAAAACCGACTCCTATTTTTCTTAGAGTCCACAGAAATGTCACATAATTGTTTTCAGAAAACCTTAATATATTAGGAGAGACATGTATATATTTTTATAGTATTAGGTACAAATTGTAACATCTTACAACAATATCATTACATTTGTATACTAAACATATTGTTTCATACCTATGAATGTTATTATCTACAAAATCATATACACCATTTATTGCAGGAAGTGCATGGTATATATAATTCATGTAAGCAACATAACATGAAAAGATACGTATGTTTATGTGGGGATCTGTATTTGTTCCTGTATAGTGATATTTCATTATTTCATAACCATTGTCTACGTAAGTTATGGTGGGGGCATAGTGTTGTGAGTGTCTCCAAATAGCAAAGGGTTCCAATGTGGGGTTGTTTCATATTGCCATGCAATGAGAGACATGACCACAAGGGTGTGACTGGATCAGGGGGTCTAGTGTGATCTGTCACAGCATGGGAAGATGATATATCTATATTTGGATAGTGAAACTTGTCACTAGTCAACGTTCTATTTTTAATTTAATGCAAAACAAACAGATTATGAGCATTATTGTGTTATTTTTTGTTATTCCTAGCTCATTTCTAATCAAATATCTTAACCTATGAATCTGGGTTTGAGTCTTGTCACTAGAAAATAAATTTTCCGAAGAAGTTATCCAACACGAAAAGTGTTTGAAATTCTGACAAACCACCAACGTATTTCCGACTCATAAAAAACTGTAATACTGGGGAAAAGATAAAAAAATAAATCATCAGAATTTTATTGAAAAAGTAAAGAAAAAAAATAAAAAATAATCCCAATTTCATTGGAAAATAAAAAACGACGTCTTGTTGGAAAACTTATAAATATAAAAAAGTTATCAGAATTTGGTAGGAAAATAAAAAAAAAATATTGGAGTCTTTTCGGAAAATTTGAGCCATAATTTTCATCGGAATTTAAATAAGTTGTAAAATATTTTGTCAATTTTTTCATGAAAAAGATCGGAAAAATTTTCCTATGATTACTTTTCCAACAAAAGTATTTTGCCAGATTGAACGTTATTGACTAATTTCTAATAGATGCTCACAGATAATTGAATAGTTTTCTTGTAATGTGTTACCTAGTGCATGTTATCACTTCTTTCGGTCACACATTCAAAGTATGATAGTGTCATTATGAATTGGGTATGTATGAGATCTTTTGAATCAAACTTTGTAATTTCAAAAGCACAATAGGTTAAAAATATAAACTTTGTTTTGATTTCTTTCCAGAATTTAAATCATTTGATGTGATCAAGAGTTATGGCATGTGGGGTCGGTGTAAGGGTTCAACTTGATAAACATGTTGTTACCCGGGTTTGTCAACCAATGTGACACTTACTGCAACAAAAGTGGGGACGTTTGACAAGAGATCTTTGTTCGGGGTTGCTTTCGTGTATGACATTTGTACCATGGTTCATTGAATCTTGATGACCCCTATTACCATCTGTTGAACAAGTTCACCGTGCTCGTTTTCAAATATTAGCTATACAAGGTTAATATCAATGTCGTACGTTCATGATGTTATGTTTTATATAACAGATTGAATTGTGAAGCTTTTGTCCTTGTATGAATCGTCAAAGGCATGATATAATGCATGTGTTCCTTTGTCTTATGGGATGGGGATATCCCACGATTCAGCTTTAGAGGTTGCCCTACTTGTCCCCTTAGAAGCAGATCCCAAATTTAAATTACAATCATAATTAAAGGAAAAGAAAATACTTTTTAACCTTAAAAACTGTAAAATAGTTTACCACCTTAAAAGGCTCATAATATATTATTATTAATCACTTATACCTAAATCATACAAGATTTGAACATTTTACCTCTAAGAGTAAAATAGGTACGTGCTTACGCAGTTATATTTAGTACATAAAAAGAACATTTTTTTACTATCATTTGTTTTTTTAGTATAGAAATACTTGTAGTAATAATATTATTATGCATTTGTGTTATTCTAGTAACTAGCTTTTCATCCATGCTCGCATACGACTCTATCCATTAACAACTCCAAATATGCAAACACAGACACAAAAACACGTCACCACGTCTATCACTTGTACGTAATACCCTAAAGTGTCACTCGTTGTAATAGATACTATCACTCCATGTTCTCTCATATTCCATTTGTTTAGTCACAGTACTAGAACAATAAAAAGAAACGTCATAGGCTACAACACTAATTCAACTCTTGATTTTTTTATACAACTCTATTTTTAAAATTTTATATCAGATCGCTTGCAAAATTTATAAAAAAAAGAAAAAAAAAGACAACCACGCATTCCGTTATTTAAAAAATGGTTAAAGAAACCTAAAGTTATTAGAGAAAAACGAAATTATTAGAAAATCAAATAGGTTAAAATCATATATTATATGTTGTATGAGTGTTGATAATAAAAGTTTAAAAAGACAAAACAAAGAAAAAAATAGAAGTGACACATGACTATAGTGGTTAAAGCATAAACCCAACAAAGTTGGATGGCAAAAGTCTAAACCCGCTAAAAGTTATTATAGCATTTAATTATTTTTAATTTATATATAAAAAATAATTATAAAATTTGTATTATTATAACAATAACGCTATTATAAAATTTCTACTGTTACAACATTAATGTTCTTTTTTTAAATATAACATGCATGGATATAGTACTTTAACAACATACATGTGACTATGTGAG
Organism: Flaveria sonorensis; assembly: GCA_025506505.1. Taxonomy (NCBI): domain Eukaryota; kingdom Viridiplantae; phylum Streptophyta; class Magnoliopsida; order Asterales; family Asteraceae; genus Flaveria; species Flaveria sonorensis. Next base: position 73,884,657 of record CM046432.1, read on the forward strand.
GGAGCTAAGAATAGAGAAATGGTCAATGAATGTCAACAACAAAAGGATAATAATAATGAATAAAAGTTCATTCAAGTAGTTAATTAAATATTACCTATCATGGATTTTCATATCCAGAAGTAGTATAAATGACAATTAGTGAAAATCAAATAACCTTAAGTGAAAGGACACAAATGGCAACACCAAATATTTTTCTGAGGCCAAATCACTGTCTTAAAAATATTTCAACCTATTCAATGAGAATGAGACAGTATTAACTTGGCTCCAATTATAAAAACACAACCAAAATGGCCGACTCGTAACTAATACTCAACCCAAATAGGAGTGTAAACGAGTGAAGCCGGCTTGCAAGCTACTCAGGATTGGCTCTAAAAAAGCTCGAATCGAGTCGAGCTTAAACGAGCCAGGCTCAAGCTCATATTATGGCTCGTTTACTATACGAGCTCGAGCCGGAGCTTCAAATACCGAGCTCGAGCCGCTCGAGAGCCTAAATGAGTTTTTTGTTTACTCAGCTGATGAATAAGGCTAACTTAATAAAAAATTTATACGTTAATTATACATCTCCATATATCATTAATTTGCAAGCTTAGTACTTTCTCATTAAACATTATACATTAATGAACATATATATTGTACTAAAACTAGCTTCACTAGTAAATTTTTTTTTCATCATATCACTACATTCTAAAATTAGACACAACATTCTCTAGAAATAATTAAATCCAAAAATAACACTAATAATAGCAATAATGTTATCAGAAATTTCTAGATAATTAGTTTACTAAGGGGGTTAAATAATAGGATAACTTGTAACTAGTGAAAAGTTCGTTATAGTTAAAGTTTCTGTATTGTTGGACCTTAAAACTTTGCATTCACTATCTATAACTACCCGTGTGAGGTCAACAAAATCATCAATAAAAAAACCGGCTCAAAGGCCGGCAGCCCAAATACTAGATTATTCGATGGATGTTAAAGATTTGATGTTGTTTCAAACGTTTAAGGCTTTAAGCTAGTTTCAACTTTCAACGGCTATTGAAGGCCCAATTCGACTTACTAATATACCTTTTAGAATCATCGTTATTGGTAACTGGTATACTTTTCTAACTAAAAGATTATGGCTTTTAGTTAGAAGTGAACATAATGTAATGATTTTATTTTATAAAATCTAGGTGTTAGGTGTTTGAAAAATTTCAAGTTACCGATACAAAATCAGATAAAAAAAATGTGTAACTTGTTAGGAAAATCTTATTCTCTCGCAAAACTACTCATATGTGTATACAAATAGTCAACAATCATCTTGTGTTAAATATAAGGATTACTTGTATGGATTTGATTTTGCTACCATCGCCCTCGGACCACCCTCACATACAATTGTGACAGCTGTTGCTGCCACTTGCCGTTAGGGTTGTCAATTATTAGGTTGACGACTTGACTTGTTTAACTTGAAAACGACCATATATATGTTTATTCATATAAAAAATAGTCATAATCAGGACACACTTCAAATTGTGTAATATGAACATAAACGTATCATATGGGTTGACGAGTTGGCAGGTAGTAATCAAGTTGCAAACGTGTTAATTAGGTTTGTCGATGTAATGAATTAATTAAACAGGTTAACGGATAGACTTGAAAATTTTAACAGGTTTGTGGGCCGACCTGCATAATTAGACGGGCTAAACAACAGAATATGACCCATTTATTAAACAACTTAACTAAAAATATTATATAAGTTAATGAAAAGGATGAAAAGTGTTACAATACTATTAAATAAATGATAATTGTTATAATTAATGAATATTGAAGATGAAACATGCATGTGGGTAATAGAGAAAAAAAAGTGTAATTTAATAATAACAGATCTTTTAAAAAGTTTTAAATTATGAAATTACTAATATATTAAAATTATGCCTGGTGATAAGTGCAAGATTCCGATCGTATAAAATGGTTTCTTTCTCAGACATCTTGTAACATTTAAAGTTAAGCATTTTCTTTATTTAATATCATTGTATGAATTTCACAAATTTGTCTTCAACAAATATAATGAACTTAGCTACCAAGAGGCAGGCCCAAAGTGTGTCTGGGGCACAGGACCCATCTGCAGAGAAGCCCAAAAATTTTATTTTGTTTTTTTTTTTTCTCATTGGTGGATTTACACGCATTAATAAAATAAAAATAAAATGCAACAAGCCCAAATCATGTTACGGTTTAGTTTAAAATTCAAATCCAACTGTTGGTATTTTTTTTCAACTACTTATCTCATCTACATTATTAGTTAAATTTTACACACTTTTTAATAAACTTTTTTTTTGCATCAGTTTCTTCCCCAAATCAACAGGGAATTAAAGATATATTCAAAAATCTTTTATTCACCGATTACAACGTGATCAATTAAGTTTCTAGAATATTTTATATCCACATGCATTTTTTTATGGTTAGAAGCAATCGGTTAGAAATATATTAAAGAAATTGTAGGAGATAAAACAAGAATAAATAAATGTTACCGCTATCATTATTCATCAACCGGCCCAAGTTAGGCCGTCAAGCAAGAGCAATGTGGGCTATACAATGATAGCCAGACTTAAGATTCAAACTATTATTTCTGTCCCATAATTCACATTACGTACGCTACTTACCTAGGTCTATAATTGTTTAGTCGTTGCCCGAGGGCTTGTCACCACAATATGCACTTAGAAAGGATCAAACCCGGGTCGATCTCCGAAAGACATCCAGGAATCCTACAGTGGTACTCTATGCGATGGTTGGATAAAACTAGAAAAAATCTTTTACTGCGCTTGACCGTTAGGAGTTGTCGAGAAGGGACCGTCTGTGTGATGGTTAGATAAAATTTGATTTCTATCAAATATCGATCATCTCATCATCTTTATTCGGTTTCTTATATCTGAATTAAGCTAGAAGCTTATGTGATTTTTAAATTCATGTCAGTTAAATACAATGCCGAACGTAGAAATTTTTTTATGAGGAGCAAAAGTGGGACGATTGCATAATCTTAATAGTGGCGTTTGGAATTTTCACATATAGATAACACTAAAAAAAGAATTTACGGGAGCGGATGCCTATTAACCCCAAAGCCTAGGTCCGCCCCTGATAAGAAACTATCCAGTAGTAAAAATGTAAAAAAGTGAAAATATTATAAGAATACTATTTGATTTCTGGTCGTCAAAATTAATAAATTATGTTTATATATATAAGTTTATATCTGAAGTCTTATATTTACTAGTCAGACATGGGCGAAGCTTCTTAGGGGCCGGGGGGGGGCGCGCCCCCTCTTTTTTCTGTCAGTAGTGTTAATTTTCGGCTCGGACAGTGTAAATTTTTGGTCCGGTAGTGGAAATTTTTTAATAAATATAATGTTCGCCCTCCTAAAATAGTTTACTTTCGCCCCCGGCCCCCCTGAACCGTGGTTCAAGCTCCGCCACTGTAGTCAGTCAGACATGACATCTGAAACCTCATGAACAGCTCTGATAACCACATGATATCGACTGATTATCAATAATGCATTTAGCATTTTAGCCTTTCTAGATCTTACTACAGTGTATGAAATGAACTAAACTAAATCAAATTTCGACTACTTACATGTCCTTATTGACATGCTATATTTCTATTCAACATGCTTTAAAATTCAAATATCAAGCAGTTTTAGTTCGTGCTCGTTGCAAATAAAATTTTCTCACACTTACATTGAAATGAAAGTATTATCGTAGGTCGCACGTTGTTCTGTGTAAAACAAAAATTATTCTGACTACGGCAAAATCTATAGACAAGATAGTTTAAAATATATCAAAGAGAATTGTTGTGTTCAATATCATATCTATTTTTTGTTTTCATTTTAAATGGGCACGAACACTTTTTAAAATCTACTTCTAAAACCTATTTATTACTTTTTTTGTGAGACTAAAACCATGAGACGAAGCTAAACACGGAATGCGATTTGCCAATATATATGTTATCAGTAACAATCATATGTATTTAAAGATTTTTTCTATTATTTTTGAGATTAAAAGTTATAGATATTTATATATACAAAAGTACATAATAAAGCATTTTTGGTACCACTAATTGACAATGTTGGTTGATTGATCGGCGGATGAAGTCATGAAGAGTTCAGGTGAACCCAACCTAGTAAGATTAACGTAATCTTGGGGACCGTGAGCCGACAATCCTGCGATCAATAGTCCAATCACTCTCGAGCCTCTACAAATATAGGTCTCAGTGTATTCTGGTCCATTTTGATAATACATGATGAAGCTCCTCAACAACTCCCAAAATGCATTTGCAAACATAGGTATTATAGCAAATAATGAGAAGTAGTTCTTATTTGGTTCTTCAAGGAGCACCTACACCAAGTAAAATCGTTAAGGATTAATTTAAATGACACATGCCTACACAAAGTTGTTTAATTTTTATCAGGGTGTGAAGAAATTATATACCTGACCCTTGTAAAAGCTATTATAATAATGACAGTCACCAAAATGCCTATAATAAAGATCAGAATTATCAAAAGGAACTCGCGGCACCAAATCGTTACAATAAACAAACCTATGGTACCTCATACCATGAGTTACCAACACCTCTTTCATGTATTCACCAAATTTATGATCTCCAACCCTAGGTTGTCCAAATGTGTACACTCCTTCAAGTTTAGATAGCAAATCAGTCTCATTATGGTATGCCAAAACCGCTGGAAAGAGTATAGACAATGCCGCTCCTAAACTATGCCCAGTTACCAAGAATTTAGCATTTGGGTTATTTTCAATACGTTCTTTAAGCTTTTGCCTGATCACGTAGTAAGCATAAGGTTTTTGATTGTCTGATTGGATGTCATTTGGCCATCCTTGGCTCTTTTGTAACCCTAGGGCTTTTAAGAAACCAGCATGGACTTTGCCTATACCCGGAAGCTTGTACCATGATAGATCAACATCAGAAGACCAGTCTTTAGCATTGAAAGGTGATGTGCCTCTGAAGCAAACACCTATGAGCTCAAAATTGCCTTTCTTACCGCTCCACATGAACCCTTGTGTCGTGTAATCCTCTTCATAATCTGAAATGATATTAATTGATCTTGATCAGCTTATATTGTTAAAGAAAATGATTAAATACCTAATAAGTTGTATAAATTGGTTTATTTTAGTAATGAATAATAGGCTCCTTGCAAAGAATGATTATAAAGAAGTATATTAATTACCATTCCAACAATTGAAGAACCCCAAGAACTCCATCTGTGATCACATCATTAGTTTTGTTAGCACGTTATCTGGGATGGGATGTAAACTGTATGGAGTTATTTATATAACAATAACAATAAGAGGATGAAGACATGGTCTTAGTTGCTAACCTTCCAATGTTTTTCAACGGTTTCTTTGATATATGCCTTGTTTTCATAGACAGATTTAGCAGCCATAATGGCAAGTGCGCTCGAATACCTAGGATCTTCATGCTTAATCCTATTGTCTAGATCCCTTCGTATGTCCAATAGCCCAATCGCCGTTAAGTACTCGGGTGACTCTTTATTAGGAAGTGTCATTTTTCCTGTATTGCATTAGCCGGTTGATATCAATCACTTAAGTATTATAGAACAAAAATCATGAAGACGCTTTGTTGGACTTTGACTAATAATTTAGAGATGAGGATATGGACGGAAAAGCTCATGTGAATGCTCTTAACGTAATAGTTTATGCAAAATATCATAAGTTAATTAAACCACAGAACAGAAGACGCTTTGCTGGACTTTGACTAGTAATTTCGGTAGTCTCAATTATAACTTCCACGGATCAAAGTAGATAAAAAAATATTCGATTTGCCAAATTAATTATATGATGAATTCAGTCAAGATATACATTAAAAGAATTAAAACAATGGATATAATATTAATTGACAGACACTATTGCTACCTCTGTACAATAGAATTAACTATTTAATGGTGCTAACAGTACTTAATAAGATTCGATTAGGTGTGTATCGAAAATAAAAAAGAAGAAAAAAATGATCCACCGTTTATTAATCACAATGAAATCAGTAGCAATGATCCAAGATCTCTTAAAACACAACAAATCTTTTAAATTTCTGAAGACACGAATTAATTCAAGTAAAAATATACAGACATATATAGGGTGTAAAAACCAAAATAAAAGTCAAGAAATGATCAAAATAAGAAGGAAGATCCAATGGACCTGATATTATATTCAAAAGGAGATTGAAAAAGCCTCCATTTGCATGCATAAAGTTAGGTATAAATTCGACCGCTGAGCCAACCCAACTCAGTGGTTTGTAAAACAAATGAAGAAGCTTTTGGGCAACAATGGATATGAAGATCACAAACCGCCGCGAAAAGCTTTCTTCGGTTGTTCCATCCCGACAGTCGATGAACTTCCGGTTTCCAATATTTTTGGAGAACAAAAGCTTTATCAGATCCCATAATCCGACATCTTTGGGGCTTAATAGCAGATGATCTTCGCAGAATGATTTGTCACATGTTTTTGTATTGGTGTCTTTAGTAGCCATGGTCAATGGTTAGGGTTTACAAGAGAAAAAGGTGAGGAAGACGATGTGCATGTGTTCCTCCACTTGTTTCCTAATTTATAAGAAAATAATCAAGTGATTGGTGTGAATCATGTTAGCTGGTTATTATTATTCTATTCAGTCGTTTTTCTTGTGATTTATCATATATAATTAATTTAGTTTTGAATTGTTATACTTTACATAAAGTGAAGTGGAGCTAGGAGGTCCAGTGTAATCGTGACACTAGCAAAAAAATTATACGTATTTTTAGTATTTCAAAATCAAGTGACACTATTCGTTTGTGGAAAAAGTTGGCTATCACGACTAGAAAACAACTATCATCGTTTTCATAAAAGAAAAGAAAAGTTGGTGATCCGATGGTAGTCATTGATCGTTTTCAATTAGGACCTACATAATAATAGAATAAAACAAAAGTAATTGTTAAGTTCTATTATACACCGATGAGTCTTAAAGATCAATTTTCAGATTAGATTTTTTTTTCGACTTTTAAATTATTGTCAATATGTTTGTATATGAACCCAACACTCATGAACAGTTCATGAATTGCTCAGATGCAAGTTCGTTTATTTATTAATTAAACGAACATGAACAAATTTTTTTTTTCATTTAACTAAACTAACAAACATAAACACATGTTTTGTTCGTTTATTTTATTTACTTTCCAAAATATTTGATTTATTTTAACATTTATTTAATTCTTGATCTATGTTAGTGATTATTATTGTTAATATCACCTACTGTTTGTGTTAGAATTGATGGTATTGTAGCTAAAATGTGAATATCTCACATGTTTCGCTATGGTCGAAACTAGCTTGATGAGATTGGTGGTCTTGAAACTAATTTAAAATCGACAACACATGCGAGTACCGACACTGCCCAGGACCCCTCCCCCTGCTTACTTTGGTGGATGGTTTATTATTGGCAATATATCGAATGGTTTATGGTGATTGTTACCATGGTAGTATCATGGATTATAGACACCTTGTTACTATGGTAGTATCATGGATTATAGACACCACTTAACACTAGTGGTGTACAAACCTTTTTTTTTTAAAAACCGGTTTGGGTCCAAACCGAAACCGGTTTGGTTGGCCCCAAACCGGTTCGGGTTATAAACCGGTTCTTAGGATGAAAAACCCAACCCTATGAAACCGGTTTGGGCCGGTTTGGAAACCGGTTTGGGTTTTTTTTTTCATAATATAATAATTTTAAGATATGAAAGACATATAATCATATTTATATTAATAAATCAAAAACAATAAACAAAAAAAACTTATACTTAATTTAAAGAAAAATAAATTTTTGTTAACATATAAAAAATATATAATCGTTTTTATATTAGTTAAATCAAAATCAATAAAATAAAAGTTGTGAGTATTATTGTTATTAATATGATGGTGGCGGTGGTTGTTCTTATTATTATTGTTGTTGTTACGTGTTGTGATTATTGTTATTATTAATATTGTTATTAATATCATTATTTTGTTTAATGTTAAATTATTATATCATACGTTACTTGTTAATCAATATGACTTAACGTCTCAAAGTGATATATAAAATAAAAGTGAAATATATAATATATAAAACATATAAACAATTTAAACAACATAGAAGTTTAAATAATAGTTTTTTAAAAACTAAACATTTAGCCTAGTCGACTAGTCGTTCTCCGTTCGTTTGTTGCATACTTGTACGTTTATTCTTCGCCACCAGAACCGAGCTGTTACGAAGGTACTCATTATATGTCGCTTCATCATCGGTCATTTCGGGTGTCAATCCGCTCTCTACCTCGTCCTCGTATAATTCTGCTTCGTATTCCAATTCTCCTTCAAGTGAGTATTTGTCTTGTGCTCTTTCCGCGGCATCCAAATAATCCTTCAAGCAAATTGACATTTCAACCGCTTGCGGAGTGAGTCGAGTTCGTCTTATCGATATAACCCTGCCACTAACAGATGATTGAGCACTTGATGAAGCCATTTGAGAGAGTTTTTTCTAAGAGAACGAAAGTATTGAGCGTTTTTATGATTTTTGAGAAGGAGAGCGTTTTAAGTTGTTGTGATTCAACCAAAACATTCAATATACATATATACTAACCTAATGAGGGTATAATGGTAAAAAAACCACAAAAAACGGTCCAAAAACACTTCAAACGGCCAAAAAACGCTATAAAGCCGTTATACAACGGCTAGTTTTAAAAACCGGTTTGAAAACTGGTTTGAACTAATTAAAAAATATTTTATTTTTAAATATTATTTCACTTTGATATATTACATAATTTTTATATGTGTAATTAAACTAAAACTATTATAAAAAATGTATCATAAACCAGAAAACCTTATAATTACAATAAATAATTGAATACATACATATTTATACAAAATAGAAATATGCTGTCGAAGAAGTTATTCCATGGTCAGGTTCGCCGATGTCGTAGCTACTCTGTTTGTAGCACATGCCACCTCTTATGTCTTCGCCGCTTTTAGTTTTTTGTTTTTGCAACAGATGATAAACACTAAAAAAAGTCACTAGTTATTTTATGATGATATAATAAATAATTTTTTATAAAAATACCCGTCTACCTTTGCATAAGAAATTAGAGCATGAGATCTTAGAGCCTTCATAGTATATTATTTATTTTGACGTGAGTGTGTATCTTATATTATGGAAGATGATTGTGAGTGGTTGTGAGTGAAAAAGATGAAAAATTAATGAGTTGTATCGTGTTTTCTCATATTTGGGGAAATACGGTACAACCTCCATAGATTTTTTTTTCATATTTTTGAAAATAGTTGTGAGTAGAGAAGGGAGAAAAAATAATGATAAAAATATAAAAAAATATTATTTAATTAGAAGAATGAGAAAAAAATAACGTTTTAAATGTAATATAAAAATGATGATTGAGAATCTAGTGTGAATGCTCTTATAATGTTTAAAAATACTTACCTCCCAGGACATGTTATATATAATAGGAATCATTAATGACTTCAAAGCCGAAGATACGCCCTTCCTAGACCTCCAACACTCATTCCACAGCTGCGAGTCATGAGTAGTTCTCAAGATGGGCTCTGTGTTAGCATATTAGTTTATGAAAGACTAGCTTTAGTAAACCCGTGTATTACACGTGTTGAATAAATAAAATATTAATATAATAAAAATTAATAATTATAAAATAATATTTTGAGATATGCTATGACTGAAATTACATATGAAAAATGACTATAAATAATAAATCAATGATATCAACTTTTTAAAATTTTGTTTTTAAATTTGTTTCAAAAAAAATAAATATTTTGTTCTAAAACAAACCGTATAAAAATATCATTTTTAAAAATTTTCTTATTATAACTCCCAAGTTCGATTATTTTTGGTTTTTAAAACATTGACTTTTTAAAAATAGCAATTTTAAAATATTTCGTATTTTTAAAAAACTTTTATGCTTTAGAAAAATTTATTATTTTATAAAAAATTATTTATTTAAAATAACATTAATGAATAGATTTCTTTCTGATTGATGAGGAGTTGAAGTCATGAAGAGTTTAACAGAACCTAGTCTTGTAATATTAATGTAATCTGTTGGACCATGCGCCAGCAATTCTGTAATTAAAAGTCCGATCACCCTCCAGAATATGCAAGTATTGGTTTCATAATATTCCAGTCCATTTTGATAATACATAATAAAGCTCCTCAACAACTCCCAGAATGTATTTGCAAACATGGGTATTAGAGCGAATATTGAGAAGTAATTCTTATTTGGTTCTTCACGTAACACCTACACCAAGCAAAACAGTTAGGGGTTAACTTAAGCAACACATTGTAATAATAACAATTACCAAAATGCTTGAAGTATTGATTAGAACTATCAAAGGGCACCCGAGGCACCAAATCGCTACCATAAACAAACCTATGGTACCTAACACCATGACTTACCAACACCTGTTTCATGTAATCATAAAATGTATGATCTCCAACCCTAGGTTGTCCAAATGTGTACACCCCTCAAGTTTTGACAACAAATTAGTCATTTTATGGTATGCCAAAATAGCTTGAAAGAGTACAGCTAATGCGGCTCCTAAACTATGCCCGGTTACCAAGAATTTAGCATTTGGGTTGCTTTTAAAACATTCTCTAACCTTCTCTCGAATCACATAGTAAGCATAGGGTTTTAAATTGTTTGATTTGATGTCATTTGGCCATCCTTGGCTTTTTTGTAACCCTAAGGCTTTCAAGAAACTAGCATGGACCTTTCCTATTCAAGGGAGCTTGTACCATGATATATCAACATCAGAAGACCAGTCTTTAGCATTGAAAGATGATGTACCTCTAAAGCAAACACCTATGAGCTCAAAATCACCATTATTATCGTTCCACATGAATCCTTGTGTAGTGTAATCCTCTTCATAGTCTGAAATTAAATAACAGTTAATATTGTTACTTTATGTGATATATATTGTAACATACTTTTTTGTTTATCTACATAACATAACATGCCTTAAAGAAATTACTTTAAGACTAATTACCATTCCAACAATTGAAGAACATCAAGAAATCCATCTGCAATAAATTCATCGTTTCTTTTAGCTAATGTGGTTGGAATCATTTATACGTGGACAAAAATATTGATCTAAGTTGCTAACCTTCCAATGTATATCGACAGTATCTTTGATATATGCTTTATTTTCGTAGGCAGCTTTAGCTGCCGTAACAGCAAGTGCGCTTGTATATCTGGGATTAGGGCTGCAAACGAACTGAACGTTCAGCGAACAGTTCGTGAACTGTTCGGCGGGAAGTTCGTTTATGTTCGTTCGTTTAGTAAATGAACGAACACGAACAAAAAAATTTCGTTCGTTTAGTTAAACGAACGAACACGAACACAAGCCGTGTTAGTTCGCTTATGTTCGTGAACGTTCGATAATGTGTTCGTTAATGTCCGTTCGTGAACGTTCGATAATGTGTTCATATATGTTCGATTATGTTCTTAATTTTTGTGTTGGTTATTTTTATGTCAAGTATGTCAAGTAGGGCTGCAAATGAACTGAACGTTCAGCAAACAGTTCGTAAACCGTTCGGCGGGAAGTTCGTTTATGTTCGTTTATTTAGTAAATGAACGAACACGAATAAGAAAATTTTGTTCGTTTAGTTAAACAAACGAACATGAACACGAGTCGTGTTCGTTCATTTATGTTCGTGAACGTTCGATAATGTGTTCGTTTATGTTCGTTAATGTCCGTTCGTGAACGCTCGACAATGTGTTCGTTTATGTTCGTTAATGTGTTCGTTTATATTCTTAATTTTTGTGTCAGATATTTTTATGACTATTATATCAATTATTTTTTTATATTTATGTTAAGTACTTGTTTATTTTTATTGTTTTTGTATAATGTTTGTAATATAAAGATAAATTTTATTCTAAAATAAATCTATAATCATTTGTATTCGTTTGTGTTCATAAGCTTTTTTGTGTTCGTCATGTTCATGAACGGTTGTTTGTGTTTGTTTGCTTATGATTGTGTTCATTTGCGTTCGGTAAGTGTTCGGAAACAGTTTATGAACATGCTCATTTTCTTAATGAACGAACACGAACAAAGAAACTCGTTCGGTAAGTGTCCGTGAACAGTTCATGAACAAATATATTTTTTAACGAACAAACACGAAAAATACAACTCGTTCGGTAAGTGTCCGTGAACAGTTCATGAACAAGTATATTTTTTAACGAACGAACACGAACAAGGCCTTATTCGTGTTCGTTCGGTTCGTTTGCAACCCTACCTGGGATCTTCATGTTTTATTCTATTGTCTAAATCCGTACGGATGTCCCATAGCCCGATCATAGTCAAATAGTCTGGTGACTCTTTTTCTAGACATATCACTTTTCCTACAATATTGCATCTGTCGGTTAATATCAATCATCTGAAAGTTAAAGATGTTAGGTTGATCATGATGCCTTAATAAAAACAAGAGATTTTCGTATCACCGATGTAATTAAAGTCACTACTGCTAAAACATTTTTGTAATTTTGTGACGGAATTAGAAAATGGCAACTGCCACTAATGAAGTTGCAACAAACAAGATTAGCCATGAAATTTAAGATGAAAAAGCCGTCACTAATTTAATCAGTCGATATCAATCAGTATGATTACACACCGTCGATAACAATCAATTATGGATATGTAGCAAATGTTTTTGAAAAAGTTATGCAAAAATATAAGAAAGAATCTATCTGGCCACAGTTGTTTTGGACCACACAAGATGCATAAACGTGGAAAAAGCATCACGAGGCTTTGCCCGACTTTGACTCAACTTTTAACTTTTTCTTTTAACAACCATGGATCAAAGCAGATCATATAATATCGTACTTTGCATATTAATTATATGATTTATTTTGTCTAATAAATACACACAAAATAATTAAAATACATGGTATGGTATTACTGGCAGGTACTCTTGCAACCTGTCATAATCGTAATCATATTATCTTCATACCGCATCTCTAATCTTGAGCCCGTTGTCATTTCAGGAGTAACACCTTTTATACACATCTTGGCACAACTGAATCCTATCGATGGCAACTAGCAATGATCCAAATTATATGTCCAATATCTCTTAAACTATAGGTTAACTTTTAAATCATCCAACTATTCAAAGAAGATGAAATACAAAAAAAAATCATTTAACAAAAGAAGGAAGATCGAATGAAACCTGTTGCTATATTCAAAAAGAGCTTGAAAAAGCTGCCAACCCAATCCAATGGTCTGTAAACCAAGGGAAGAAACATTTGGAAAACAATCGATAAGAAGATCACAAACCGCTGTGAAAAGCTTTCTTCGGTTGTGTCATCGGGGCAGTGGATGAACTTTCGGTTTCCAATATCTTTGGAGAACAAAAGATTCATCAGATCCCATAATACGACATCTTTAGGGCTTAGTAGCAGATGATCTTCGCAAAATGATTTGTTACATGTTGTTGTACGTGTTGGTGCCTTCGGTAGCCATGATCAGTGGTTGTACAGGGCTTACACTAGGTGTCTCCCACTTGCATCGTTATTTATAAGAAAATAGTCTTAATGGATGGTAAATACACTTCGTTAATTTTAAGGCTATCTGTAATGGGAAGTGGCCGATAAGTGCATGATACATGACCATCACGCCGCACCGTCGTGAGAGGGGCGTCACCACCATAAAGAATTGACCAATATAATAAAGTGATGACACATCATGGTCCAACTTTTTATATTATTTATTAATTTCTATGAAGTAAAAACTAGCTTTGGATTAATTTTTATCGGTTTATTAGTCGGGTTATTGGATACCAGTGAAAGTTGTGGATCCATATCAACGGGGCTTCTCACATGCCCACCTACCTGCGTGATACCATTAGAGAGGGGGCGATGTTCCCGCCCTCCCTCTAACCCGGCCAACGCTAGTATATGAAACTAATTCTACTGTTCTTCATAAAGTATCCCTCACATCGGTGTACTATACACAACCTGTGACGCCATCATTTTTCCGGTATGAGGTGGGCCGATGTTCCCGTTGCTACCTAGGCAGTATCCCATCCCCAATTCCCGACCTCCACTTTGGATAACCGTTAGGCGGTTTTAAATTATGAGGTCATCAAGAAAACTATGAAACAAGTGATCTTGCCAACTTATGAGGTCATCCCTAAACCATGGCTAAGTTATATGTTCATATTTTATTTCGTAACCCTAATATTACCTTTGTACCATGAAATCTAATATTAGTTAAATTACTTTATTTACAACTCATTTTGATTTAACATCTCTGGTCATTCGTTAAGATTTAAATTAGGTTGCATCCAGCATTCAAACACTAAAAGGTCCAAAATATAAACCAAAACAACTCATATTACGGACTAAACCATTGTTGTAAAAATTGTCTCACATTGGTTATATAAACAATATATGTGAGACTAGTTTTAGTAAACCCGTGTAATACACGGGCTGAAAATATAAAAACAACATAATTTATAAATGTATAAATATTTCGTACGATTAAGTTACTTATTACTATAACAATGAAAAAATAAAAACTTATATTTATAAGTTATAAATATTCAAATACTTTTTTAAATAATAACATACAATTGACCCATATAAATATTTTTTTTAAATTGAATCTTATTTTACTATAATAATATGTATAGTTCAAAACAATATGATTACACAATAAAGTTTATAATATAAAAAATAAAATTCAAAACAAATGAATTATTACTATTAATTGAGTTTCTTAAATAATAAACTTGACTATATAATATATTAGTTTAGGCGGGAATTTTTTTTTGAGAAGTAACATAAAAGTGTCATGTGACATCTTAATTACTCTTTTATTATATACTATAGATATAGATTCATATACCAAATGAGTTTCCTTCTTTAACATACTAGTCTTTTAGTAACGAGTTCTACTGTTGTGGTCCAAGACACGTCATAAAAGCCATAACTAATAAGATTACCGATGATAGTTCATCTAATGTATACATTTTATTATTATATTCTCAATTATATGTTGAGTGTGTAATTTGACCGTTATAGTTAGTTGGTCGATTAGTGTTATAAATAGGGATCCTGTGTAATCGATGAGGAGAGAGGATCAACAACAGTTCACATTCACTTGTAATCATTTGATAATAAAGTTCTTTCTTGCATTCTTGAAGTTCGTCTTCTTCGTTTCTTGTAGTTGTTGAATTGCGCATTATTGTACTTAATTGTGTAACAATTGGTATCAGAGCCTGGTTAGAGGCTCAATTGAGGAACTTGATTCAATCAAAGATCGTTCGGAAGTAACGATGGTGTCAACAAAGTTTGAGATTGAGAAATTCAATCAAAGATCGTTCGGAAGGAACTTGATTCAATCAAAGATCGTTAGGTTATGGCGACTGAAGATGAAGGCATTGCTCGTTAATCAACGAGTGGTGGATGCCTTAGCTGGAGAATCTAAGTTAACGAACACAATGTTAGACAAGGAGAAGAAGGAGATGCTTGAACAGGCACACAGTTCAATCATCTTGAACTTGGGTGATTGGGTACTCAGAGAAGTATCGAAGGAGACAACGCGGCAGGGGTCTGGTTAAAATTGGAAAGCCTGTACATGACGAAGCCTCTTGCAACAGGTTGTATCTCAAGAAGCATTTGTACACTTTCCAAATGGCACCTGGGAAGTCAATTGAAGATCATACTGACGAATTCAACAAGTTGGTGTTAGTTCTTGAAAAGATTGAAGTTGAATTGGATGATGAAGACCAAGCGATCATATTCTTGACCGCTCTCCCATCATCTTATGAGTACTTTGTGGATACTTTGATGTATGGTAGGGATACTCTTACCATGAAGGAAGTGATGGCAGCTCTCAATTCAAAGGAATTAAAGAATAGAATTGATTATAAAGAAGATGGTGGAGAGGGCTTGGTGGTCAGGGGATGATCTGAACAAAGAAACTTCAAGCCGAGAAGAGTCTTAAAGTCAAGATCCAAGTCTAAGAGGAGGTGTTATATGTGTGGGTCAGAAAAGCACTTCAAGAAAGATTGTCCTGACTGGAAAAGAAAGAAGGGTGAATCAAGTGGATCAAAGTCTCATTCTATTCACAATGCACAAGATGATGTATCTGATGGATATGAGAGTGCAGATGTGTTGGCTGTCATAAGTAGTAGTAATGAGAATGAGTGGGTGATGGATTCAGATTGTTCATATCATATGACACCTGTGAAGAAGTTCTTCAAAGATTTGAAGTTTGAAGATCTCGGTTCTGTAAGGTTAGGGGATGATAGACCTTGCAAGATTGTAGGTCATGGTAGAGTGACTTTAAAGATGAAGAATGGAATGGAAGTAGATCTTCATGATGTAAGGTATATCCTTAATCTTAAAAGAAGTTTGTTGTCATTAGGGTTGTTGGAGAGATCTGGTTACCATATTAGTCTTAGGGATGATAAGGCTAAGGTGATTAAAGGATCAATGATGGTATTGTTCTGTAATAGAAGGGATAATAATATCTATGTACCAGATAGTGCTGGTGTAGTAGAGTCCCATGTGGCAAATGCCTCAAGTGATAGTAG
Organism: Flaveria sonorensis; assembly: GCA_025506505.1. NCBI lineage: Eukaryota > Viridiplantae > Streptophyta > Magnoliopsida > Asterales > Asteraceae > Flaveria > Flaveria sonorensis. Next base: position 73,901,265 of record CM046432.1, read on the forward strand.
TTTTAAGTCCATGTTGTGGAACCAGAGGCTTGGTCATATCAGTCAGCAAGGACTGGTAAAGTTGCAAAAGCAACAGGTTATGACTAAGTTGAAGAATTGTGATTTTGGTTTTTGTAAAACTTGTATTTGTGACCTCTCGTATTTTTTTAAACGTTTGTTAAGTTTCGTTATCTCTTGTAAGGGTGTGATTTGTCATTATGTAAATACGAGGACTTATTTGTAATTTCTTGAATCATTATAATTTAAATATAATTAAATAATTAAGAAATTATAATAATAATAATCATAATAATAATAATAATAATAATAATAATAATAATAATAATAATAATAATAATAATAATGATAATATTAACAATAAAAATAAGCATAATGGGTGTTCATCTTAAAAGTAAATAAACACAATATAGGGTTAATATTTTTTTTAAACTTATAATTCATTATTCTTGGGCATAAAATAATAAAGTTAAAAACCCCAGGGACTAAAACTGTAATTCCGTTTAAAATACAAAACTTAAACTTTGGATTTAAAATTGTAAAAACTTAAACCGCAGGGACTAAAGGTGTAAAAGTTTAAAAACACCAAACAAACTGTTTCTCTCTCCCCGATTTCCCGGTGAGGCCTCCGGCCGAGCTCCGGAGGAGCTCCGACCGCCTCAAGCCTTCGAAATTGTCCACAATAATCGAATTAAACTACACCATTCGAATCGTGGGACTGTTTCAAACCCACACATGATTATTAATTTGAGTTTAATCTCGGTTTGATGGGTCTGCGAACCCGTAACCGAAAGCTTCGTGAAACCAAAACCGTTCAATCCTTTAAACCATGTTATTAAAGCAATTAAACACCAACGAACGCACATCTAATCATTTCGAAGTTATGTGCATAGTTAAATCTATCTGAAACGGCCATTTACACACTAAATTCGTTATGAAACATCCGAATCATACATAGTGCCGTTGGGTACCAAATCGACCAAATTGCAACTATAAATCAGAGGGTTAATGCTTGAAGCATCCCCTTTTAACCTCTGGAACTCTCAATTTCAACAAAAACACACACGCATCAAACATTGATTCAAGAAAACAGTCGCAGCCTTGTTCGAACCTTAAATCGTCAAACACAACATTAACCAGGTAATTAAAGGGGTCTTTTCATTCGGTTTTACATGGGGAACAAAAGCCCCAAGGATTAATTTCTGTATCAACATTGAATTGATGTTCAATTGGTTCGATTTCAGTTTCTAGGGTTCTTATGAATTTGGGGGATTTTGTGGGATATATTTTTAAACTAATCTCTCGATTATTTGACACAAATTAGGCTTTGACCCGATGGTTTAGATGTTGTGTGGTGTGGCAAAGGGCCCGGGTTCGAAACCGAGGCCCTGCCACAATTTTTTTAAAGGGTTTTTATGGTATTTAAATTTCTGAAAATATTTAAATATTATTAATAATCATATAAAATTATTTTTAATCAGAAAATAAATAAAATCATTTTCTTTTAAATTTTCTTAAAAAATTTAAATTAATAAATTTCCATTTCTTTTATTTCAAAAATTATAAAAATTGTACAAAATACAATTTATTATTAATCGCAAATTGTAATGAGTTCCACTTAATTTATTTTTAATAATTTCAATTAAATAAATTCTTTATTGTTATTGTTACACATTTATTTATTTATATTTTAAGAAAATAAATACATATGTACATATTTAAAATGTACACTTATTGTAATTAATAGAATTGTTATAATCATTTAAATCTACAAAATTACTATTTTATTAAATAGTAAATAATAACTATTTGATAATAAAATTTTAACTTTTATTACTAGTGATTATCACTAAAATTCTTATCTAATCATTTAAATACCAAAACAATAACAAATTGTATCTATTTAATAATTTAAAAATCATGGGTTAAATGGTTTATAAATATAACACCATAATTATCATGATGAACTTAACACGACGCTCATTTAGGTTGAACATTAACGAATCCTCGGCATTATATACAAGACCTTCTTATTTGACATCCTTATTATCCATGTGAGTTTTCATACCCCATTTTATATTATTTCTCACTTTTGGGGTGAAACATATTAACCTTATTATAAACACACTTGTAAACACGTTTCATTCTTGTAACACTTGAGCAATTCATCTTATATTTGTCATAGTTATTCTGACTCTTGTAATTATTATGTGATGACTCTTGTAAGATACAATCATTAACTATTGCTAGCCTAGCGACGTCATAGATCTATGAGCCTGACAAGCCTATTTGGTGCTAAAGCCGAGGTTATTGCCGGCTCCTAGTGTCGTATTCTTGAGCACTATGGGAACCAAGTACACTTAGCTAATCGTATAATCTTGTAATGGTCATATTTGTCAAGGTTTGATTGTTACATTTTTTCATCCATCTATATTTACTTTATTCAATAACCTATGACGTGAATTGCCATCTTTTGATATATATATCTAAGTATGATTAATCTATGGAAACTCACCAACAATATGTTGACTTTATTTTTAACATGTTTCAGGAAATGATACCGCTTAAGTTGCTCCTGAAGACTTGATCACATCTAGGATTGGACCTAGATAATAATAAAATGACATATATTGTCACTTGATGCTATTGAAACTTTTGTATTCTTGGTTGCTTGAAACTTATGTTATTTCCTCAAAGTATGTTATGAACCTTGGAATTTAATAATATTAACACTTTGAATTAGCGTTATGTGGCATGAACAATCTTAAACCTCACATCTCGACGTTTCCGCCGTTAAGGTTGGGGTGTGACAGATTGGTATCAGAGCCCATAACTATAGGGATTTAGGTTATTAGAAATGGTGGCCTAGACTATGGTTAACCTAGGGACCCTTTTTCATGAATATTTGCTATAATATTGTAAGCTTGCTTATATGTCTACTACATGATGTCACATGTTGCATGATAATCCCTTATGTGCTATTTGATTTTATTTAGAAAAATGGTGCCTTAGGAGTTTGACTTGAACCTTATATACCCCAACTTCCTAACCCTCTTCTTAAGCCTTTAAGTTCTACCGCTTCTAATCTCTTCTAAACTTATTTTCGACTACGTGTGGAATCCTACGCTTCATAACGAGTGGATAAAATTCTTTAGACACTATGTCTAAATCTTGAAAATCTCATCGTGGTTTTAATGCTAAAAGCCTATAGGGAAGTGTGTGACACATAAACACCTGTATTCTGGATTTTCTGGCAAAAGGCCCTTGGGCTAAGGCAAGCATTTCGTATAAATCCCATTGCGGGACCTATTATGCTTACCTGGGGATTTCCTGGATGAGTGCTAAATTATGGTCAACATACACATTTTCCCCAAGGTAATTGGGATTAAGTCACCTCGATGTGTCCATGTTTCTATTGGCTGTGTGGTACCAAATGGAACCATCCTGTTTATAAATGTAAATATCAAAAATTCTTGATTTCTTGAACTGGTTATTTTTCCGAATTTTAACGTCTTCTTTATTTCTATCTTATAGAATGTCTCGTCACCAAGGAAAACGTGCTACCTCCGACCGCAAACTTGCCGCGATGATTGCCCGGCAAATGGCTGTCGTCCTCCCGACCATGGTTGCTGAACTTAGTAGCACCCTAATGGCCAACAATAGCAACAACGCAAATGGGAATAATGGTGGTGATGGTAACAATGGCCATGGGGAGAATAGCAATAATCAAGGTGGAAAAAACCGTACCTGCACCTTCAAGCACTTCAACTCATGCAAGCCCACTAATTTTAGTGGTAAGGAGGGAGCCACTGGACTTCTCGAGAGGTTCGAGAGCATGGAAAATACTTTTATCAATAGTGAGTGTCCTGAGGAACTTAAGGTCCGCTATGCTGCGAGTGTCCTTCAACAACGGACACTTACTTGGTGAAATAGCGAGAAGAGGAATCGAGGTGCTGAAGTTGCTTTGGCACTGTCTTGGGAGGAGTTTAAGGACATAATGATCCAAAAATGCACGAGAAGTGAACTGCAAAAACTAGAGGAGGAGTTCTGGAACCTCTAACAAGATAGCGGTAACCATTTGGCATACTCCACCCGCCACCACGAACTGAGCATGCTTCTACCACACATGGTGGATACTGTACCCCGTAGCATCGAGAAGTTTATCAAGGGGGTACCACCTCAAATTCAAGATGCTGTGGTGGGAAGCAATCAACATCACCGCCCAGCTCACTGAGAATCATATTAAGGCTTGCACATTGACGGTGAAGGGTGCAAAGTCAACTGTGAAGGTAACTCCCGAAGCAACGAAGGAGGTGAAGGCTGAATCTTCGTTCAAAGGAAAGAAGCTCAAGTTCACACCGGCCCGCAACTATGCTGTGACAGCACCCAATGCCCCTCAAAGGCAAGCTGTCGCTGTAAACCAAGCACCCGTGGCAAGAGCTTACACTGGTCCACACCCGATGTGCAACGCCTGCAAGTACCATCATGCGGGGAATAATCCATGCCAAATCTGCACTCTTTGCAGGAAATATGGGCATTTGGTGGCTACTTGTCATCGTGCCCCAAACAATGCTGCCATGATTGCTAATCGAGCCTGTTACAATTATGGCGAAACTGGGCATTTCCGTCCACAATGTCCTCGTCTTGCGGGAAATGTTCCACCGGCTCGAGGACGGGCTTTCAACATCAACGCAAATCAAGCGCAAGCCAACAACGAAGTGGTGAATGGTACGTCATCCTTTCCTATTAATTGATCTTTTATTGTGTAAAATCCTACCTGCTTTCTATGTTCCAATGATAGTTCTATATCTGAGCAGGTATGTACCTTGTAAATAATTGCTATACGTCTGTATTATTTGATTCGGGTGCGGATAAGAGTTTTGTATCCTTGGAATTCGAACCTATTCTTGCTAAGCCGTGTTCTAACTTAGAAAGATCTTTTACCGTCAAAGTCGCCGATGGAAAATCGATTGTAGTTGACGTTGTAATACGCGATTGCATCCTGAGTCTTAACGAACAAAAGTTCCATATCGATCTTATTCCTATGTAACTGGGGAGCTTCGACATCATTATTGGCATGGATTGGTTAGCCAAACAGCACGTGGAAATCATATGCTTCGAGAAGTGCATTCGAATCCCTCTACCATCGGGAGATACCTTAAAAGTCTTTGGGGAGAGATCATCTCAAAGACTCAAACTTATGCCTTGTATCAAGGCCCGAAAGCGGTTGAGTAAAAATTACGTAGCCTTCATGGCTTACGTAGTTAACACGAAAGCCAAGGGGAAGGAATTGAAGGATATTCCTGTCGTACGAGATTTTCCCGAGGTGTTTCCCGAGGATCTTAGTGGGTTACCTCCCGTTCTAGAAGTTGAGTTCAAGATTGACTTGATCCCTGGTGCAAACCCTGTGGCTAAGTCACCTTATCATCTTGCACCTTCTGAAATGCAAGAACTTGCTAGTCAACTGCAAGAACTGACCGATAAGAGTTTTATTCGTCCTAGCTCTTCACCATGGGGTGCACCCGTGCTATTCGTGAAGAAGAAAGATTGGTCTTTTTGTATGTGCATTGACTATCGAGAACTCAACAAACTCACCATCAAAAACCGATACCCTTTACCTCGAATCGATGACCTTTTTAATCAACTTCAAGGAGCTACGCAATTCTCGAAGATCGATCTACGTTCTGGATATCATCAATTGCGAGTTCACGACGATGATATTCCAAAAACCGCCTTCCGTACTCGATATGGACATTATGAGTTCATGGTCATGCCTTTTGGCTTGACTAATGCACCTGCTGTCTTCATGGATCTTATGAATCGAATATGTAAACCGTACTTGGACAAGTTCATGATCGTGTTCATCGATGATATTCTCATCTATTCCAAGACAAAACCCGATCACGAGTTGCACTTGCGACAAGTTCTCGAACTTTTGAAGAAGGAACAACTATATGCCAAGTTCTCTAAGTGCGAATTTTGGCTCGAAGAAGTTCAATTCCTAGGTCATGTGGTGAATAGCCAAGGAATTCACATCGACTCTGCTAAAATAGAAGCCATGAAAAACTGGTGCGTTCCCACGACCCCAACCAAGGTTCGTTCTTTTCTGGGTTTAGCGGGTTACTACCATAGGTTCATTGCAAACTTTTCGAAGATTGCTAAACCACTTACGGCGTTAACTCAAAAGAATAGACTTTTTGAGTGGGGACCCGAACAAGAAGAGGCTTTCGAGAAGTTGAAACGCAAGCTGTGTAATGCTCCTATCCTAACTCTCCCCGATGGAAATGATGATTTTATCGTATACTGTGATGCCTCTAATCAAGGCCTTGGTTGTGTTCTCATGCAACGAGGAAAGGTCATAGCATACGCGTCAAGACAATTGAAGGTACACAAAGTAAACTACACGACTCATGATCTTGAACTTGGTGCCGTGGTTTTTGCCTTGAAGATTTGGCGGCACTATCTTTATGGGACGCAATGCATAGTCTACACTGATCATAAGAGCCTCCAACACGTGTTCAATCAAAAGGATCTCAATATGAGACAAAGACGTTGGGTTGAGTTGATTAGCGACTACAACTGTGACATCAGCTATCATCCTGGAAAGGCGAATGTTGTAGCCGACGTGCTGAGCCGTAAGATCCACAATAAGACTGTCTCGCTTCAAGAAATCCGAGATCGAAGGAAATGGTTTGACACGTTAGGGGAATTTGATACTGAGATTCACGTGGATGTTAACGAGGCTACTATCATGCTTCAAAATATAAGGATTGATAGTGATCTCGAGTTTTGCATTCGCGAGGCTCAACAAGCGGCATTAACCGAGGAAGGGAAGGATGAAGAACTGGTGCTCAATGTTCGATCACATCTGGAGACAAAACCGAATGGCATGTTGTATTTATTGAACCAGCTTTGGATTCCAAATCGCGACAATCTCCGTTACTTCATTATGAACGAAGCTCATCAAACCCGATATTCTATTCACCCTGGGTCCGATAAGATGTATATGGATCTGCGTGGCCAATATTGGTGGCCAGGGATGAAGAAGGATATCGCATCGTATGTATCCAAATATCTCACGTGTGCAAGGGTCAAATCCGAACATCAACGTCCTAGTGGTTTACTTGAGCAACCTGAAATCCCTATGTGGAAATAGGAACATATATCCATGGATTTCATAACCAAGTTACCACGTACCCCTCGTGGCCATGATAGTATATGGGTGATTGTTGATCGTTTGACCAAACCGACACATTTCATACCAATACGAGACACTTACAAGGTTTCAAGGTTGTCTCGTATCTATATCGACGAAATTGTGAGTCGTCATGGCGTGCCGTTGCATATTATCTCCGATCGTGATGCTCGTTTCACTTCATATTTCTGGTCTTCTATGCAAGAACTCTTGGGTACTCAACTGGATTTAAGCACGGCTTACCATCCTCAAACGGACGGACAAACCGAGCGAACAATTCAAACTCTTGAGGACTTGCTACGTCTTTGTGTCCTTGACTTTGGTGGTGACTGGGATACGCATCTACCATTAGCGGAATTATCGTATAACAATAGTTACCACTCAAGTATCAAGATGTCACCATTCGAGGCTTTATATGGTCGTAAATGTCGTTCTCCGATCTGCTGGACTGACATTGGTGAGAATTTCATTACTGGTCTAGAACTTATTCAAGAAACGACCGACAAAGTCTCCAAAATCCGTAATAATCTAGAGGTGGCTAGAAGTCGTCAAAAGAGTTACGTAGATAAAAGACGCAAACCATTGGACTTTTAAGTCAACGACATGGTCCTTCTTAAGGTTTCTCCATGGAAGGGTGTTATTCGCTTTGGGAAGAAGGGCAAGTTAGCCTCACGTTTTGTAGGACCTTTCAAGATTCTAAAAAGAGTTGGGAAAATGGCTTACAAACTGGAACTACCTTCTGAACTTAGCGGGGTTCATCCTGTTTTCCATGTCTCAAACTTGAGGAAATGCATGGCTGATGAAAATTTGCATGTTCCTTTGGAGGATCACATGAAGTTGGGGAGTTGTTCAGGTCTTCTTCAGTGTTCGATCCATGGAAAACAGGAAAACAGGATTTAAAATTATTTTTAATCAGAAAATAAATAATATCATTTTCTTTTAAATTTTCTTAAAAAATTTAAATTAATAAATTTCCATTTCTTTTATTTCAAAAATTATAAAAATTGTACAAAATACAATTTATTATTAATCGCAAATTGTAATGAGTTCCACTTAATTTATTTTTAATAATTTCAATTAAATAAATTATTTATTGTTATTGTTACACATTTATTTATTTATATTTTAAGAAAATAAATACATATGTACATATTTAAAATGTACACTTATTGTAATTAATAGAATTATTATAATCATTTAAATCTTCAAAATTACTATTTTATTAAATAGTAAATAATAACTATTTGATAATAAAAGTTTAACTTTTATTACTAGTGATTATCACTAAAATTCTTATCTAATCATTTAAATACCAAAACAATAACAAATTGTATCTATTTAATAATTTAAAAATCATGGGTTAAATGGTTTATAAATATAAACCATAATTATCATGATGAACTTAACACGACGCTCATTTAGGTTGAACATTAAGAATCCTCGGCATTATATACAAGACCTTCTTATTTGACATCCTTATTATCCATGTGAGTTTTCATACCCCATTTTATATTATTTCTCACTTTTGGGGTGAAACATATTAACCTTATTATAAACACACTTGTAAACACGTTTCATTCTTGTAACACTTAAGCAATTCATCTTATATTTGTCATAGTTATTCGGACTCTTGTAATTATTATGTGATGACTCTTGTAAGATACAATCATTAACTATTGCTAGCCTAGCGACGTCATAGATCTATGAGCCTGACAAGCCTATTTGGTACTAAAGCCGAGGTTATTGCCGGCTCCTAGTGTCGTATTCTTGAGCACTATGGGAACCAAGTACACTTAGCTAATCGTATAATCTTGTAATGGTCATATTTGTCAAGGTTTGATTGTTACATTTTTTCATCCATCTATATTTACTTTATTCAATAACCTATGACGTGAATTGCCATCTTTTGATATATATATCTAAGTATGATTAATCTATGGAAACTCACCAACAATATGTTGACTTTATTTTTAACATGTTTCAGGAAATGATACCGCTTAAGTTGCTCCTGAAGACTTGATTACATCTAGGATTGGACCTAGATAATAATAAATGACATATATTGTCATTTGATGCTATTAAAACTTTTGTATTCTTGGTTGCTTGAAACTTATGTTATTTCCTCAAAGTATGTTATGAACCTTGGAATTTAATAATATTGACACTTTGAATTAGCGTTGTGTGGCATGAACAATCTTAACCCTCACATCTCAACATTTCCGCCATTAAGGTTGGGGTGTGACAGTATTCTTGGGAAACACATGAGGGTTAAATTCACAAGGGCTAAGCATATCACAAGTAGGGTATTAGACTACATTCATTCTGATTTTTGGGGTCCTGTTAAGGTTGATTCTTTGGGTGGTGTTAGATATTTTATGACTTTGATAGATGATTTTTTAAAAAGGGTCTGGGTAATAAGAGTGATGCTTTTAGTAAGTTCAAGAAATGTAAAGTCCTTATGGAAATCCAAACTGAAAGAAAAGTCAAGAAGCTAAGAACTGATAATGGGTTTGAGTTTTGTAACCATAAGTTTAATCAGTATTGTAAAGCTCAAGGTGTTGCAAGACACAGAACTGTGCCTGGTCATCCATAGCAGAATGGTTTGGCTGAAAGGATGAACAGAATCTTACTTGAAAAGGTAAGGTGTATGTTGACTAGTTCTGGTTTACCCAAGCAGTTCTGGGCTGAAGCTGTGACCACTGCAGCTTATCTAGTCAACAGGTCTCCATCAGCTGTATTAGACATAAAGACTCCTATGGAGGCATGGTTAGGTAGAAAACATGACTATGATGATCTTAGAGTATTTGGGTCATTGGCTTATACTCATGTTAGCCAAGGAATGCTAGAACCCAGGGCCTACAAATGTGTATTTCTAGGATACCCTAATGGAGTAAAAGGGTATAGGTTGTGGAGGCTAGATGGTGGCAGACCCAGGGTGATAGTGAACAGAGATGTGATTTTCCAAGAAGATATTTTGTATAAAGACATTGAAGGAAAAAGGGATTCAGAAGTTGGAGAGCAGAGTGGGGTTCAGATTGAGGTGGAGCAGCAGGGTGTGAGTGATAAAGGTGTTCATCATGGCACTTCTAATAGCCAAGGGGATAGTTTGGATGATTATTTGTCTAGGGATAGACAGAGGAGACAAATGGTACCTCCACTCAGGTATAGAGAGGGATTGATTTTTCAGCATTAGCCTTTGTTGCTGCTGAAGAAGAAAGTATCTATGAACCGTTGTCATACTCTGAGGCAATTTCTGTGAAATAAAGCTCAAAATGGTATAAAGCCATAGAGGAAGATATGGAATCTCTTTATAAGAATGGCACATGGGAGCTGGTTGATAAACCTGAGGGTCACAAGCCTATGTCATGTAAGTGGTTGTTCAAACTGAAAGATGGGATTTATGAAGGTGAACCTCCTAGGTATAAGGCTAGATTAGTAGCTAAGGGGTTTACACAGAAGCCAGGGGTGGATTATAATGAAATATTCTCACCTGTGATGAAACATTCATCTATAAGGGTTATGTTGTCATTGACTGCTTCTATGGATATGGAGTTACATCAGTTGGATGTGAAAACTGTTGTTTTACATAGGAAGTTAGATGAAACAATCTATATGAAGCAGCTGGAGGGGTTTGAGGTTAAGGAGTAGGAACATAAGGCGTGTCTCCTTAAGAACTTCTTGTATGGACTGAAGCAAACTCCTAGATAGTGGTACAAGAGGTTTGATGAACATATGGTGACTAATGGGTTTAATAGGAGCAACTATGACAGTTGTGTCTATTTCAAGGAGTACAGCTTGACTAAGTTTATATATTTGTTGTTGTATGTTGATGACATGTTTGTGGCTTGTCAAGACTTGGAAGAAGTTGAAGCTACTAAGAGGATGTTAATGTCTGAGTTTGAGATGAAAGATCTAGGTGAAGCAAAGAAGATATTAGGCATGGAAATCAAGAGAGATAGGGAAAATAAGGTGTTGAAACTGTCTCAAAGCTCTTATTTGGAAAAGGTAGTGATTAACTATAGAATAGATGAGGGGAAGCCAGTAACTGTTCCTATTGGTGCTTATTTTAAACTGTCATGCTCTTATTGTCCTAAGTCAGATGCTGAGGTTGATTATATGAAGAAGGTGCCTTATGCCAATGTGGTTGGGAGCTTGATGTACTTGATGGTATGTACAAGACCAGATATTGGCTATGTTGTGAGTTTAGTCAGCAGGTACTTGTCTAATCCGGGTAAAGCTCATTGGGATGCTATGAAATGGATCTTGAGATATCTCAGAGGTACTAAACACTATGGCTTAGTGTTTGGGTGCCATGAACATAGGGGAGAGTAAACGGATTTTGGTTATTTTGATTCAGATTTTGCCAAGGACCTTGATAGAGGTAGATCTATTACAGGGTATGCATTTCAAGTGCTGGGTAACTTGGTTAGTTGGAAAGCAAGTTACAGCATGTAGTGGCATTATCTATCACAGAGGCTGAGTATATAGCTTTGACTGAGGCGGTCAAGAAATCTATATGGCTGCATGGTTTTGTTTCTAAATTGGGAATTGATGTTGCAGACTCAGTGGTGTATTATGATAACCAGGGTGCAGTCCAGTTGTCAAAGAATAGCATGTTTCATGAGAGAACAAAGCATATCAATGTGAAGTTGCACTTTATAAGAGATGTGGTGAATGCTGGGAAGGTGAAAATGGAGAGTGTGTCTACTTTGGAGAATCCAGCGGATGTGCATGTTTACTAAATCTCTACCTGGTGTCAAGTTTAACTTTTGCTTGGATGCATTGGGAGTTGGTTAAAATCTTGTTTTGATTTTAAGGTGGAGATTGTGAGATATAAAATTCAAAACAATTGATATCTTTCGAAGTTAATTATCTTCCGAAGCTTGACATATTTCTTCCGAAGCTTGGATGAAATCTTCCGAAGGTTATGTTTGCTTCGGAAGTTTTGGAAGTATTGAAAGTGTTAGAGTTTTGCTTCGAAAGTATTCCAAAGGGTACTTCCTGCTTCGGAAGTATTAGTCTAGGGTCCTAAATGTAAATTCTCAATTATATGTTGAGTGTGTAATTTGACCGTTATAGTTAGTTGGTCGTTAGTGCTATAAATAGGGATCCTATGTAATCGGTAAGGAGAGAGGATCAACAACAGTTCACAATCACTTGTAATCATTTGATAATAAAGTTCTTTCTTGTATTCTTGAAGTTCGTCTTCTTTGTTTCTTGTAGTTGTTGAATTGCGCATTCTTGTACTCAATTGTGTAACAATCACTAAATCTCAATAAAGTCGGCATCACTCGATCCTTTTGATTCAAGTAATTATGAAAGTGAAAATCAAAATTATACGAGAAAGAATAGTTTGAGTGTTTTAAAAACATTTTGCAATTGGTTTTTAGGTGATTTGTGTCAAATTATACACCATTCTTATACTTAATTGAAACCTATGATAGCCGGGATTATGATTCTAGATCTCTATTTTCTTTAATTGATCATAAAACAGAAAGACAAGAAAGAACTGTATGTAATCCGACAATCTAAATTGGTACTTGAGGTACTTTGTTTTTACAAGTGTTTCAAGGAACTTTCATGAAGGTTTCTTGTCTTTCTAAGTTGCCATAGAATGAGAATAACATTTTTGCCTCTTTCTCTCAAGTTTTTGCTTTTCAAAAATATTGTGAAAAACTTTAAGAATCACTATATGCCGAGTCGTCACATTCTCCCCCGTCTAAACTCACAATCCGTATCGTACAATTTTCATGATACTTCTTGATCTCGTCCTAAACCTGTAATGTGTCTTCAACTTTCTAGTTTGCTTCTTTAATTATCAGCCAAGTTCTATTCCTTCATTTAGTCAAGTTCTTTATATAATTTATTATCGTACTCCTCGTGTTTATCAAATAGAATACACATCCGGTTACAACTTTTATATCGTAACTTAAATTAAAATTCTCGTAATTTTTATTTCTATTTAAAAACTATCTTACATTAAAAGGAAGGAATTATCCTCACACATTGTTCTACCTCAAAACAAATAGAAAACTACAATCATCACTAGGCCAAAATGTTATCAACAACTATCACATGTATTTAAAACTTTTATTCTATTATTTTTTAGATTACAAATTACATAATATAACAAATAGAGAAAACACATAATAAAGGCATTTTGGTTCCCACTTAATTGACAAGGTTGGTTGATTGACTAGCGGATGAAGTCATGAAGAGTTCAGGTGAACCCAACCTAGTAAGATTAACGTAATCTGGCGGACCATGAGCCGACAATCCTGCAATTAAAAGTCCAAAAACTCTCGAGCCTTTACAAGCAAAGGTTTCGGAGTATTCTGGTCCATTTTGATAATACATGATAAAGCTCCTCAACAACTCCCATAGTGCATTTGTAAACATAGGTATTATAGCATATATTGAGAAGTAGTTCTTATTTGGTTCTTCAAGGAGCACCTGCACCAAGTAGAAATAAGAATTAATGCAAAATTACACATTTATTTCATAAAGGTGTTTAATTTGCACTAAGGTATGGAAAAGATGATGTACCTGACCCTTGTAAAAGCTATTATAATAATGACAGTAGCCAAAATGCTTAAAGTAAAGATCAGAATTATCAAATGGCACTCGAGGCACCAAATCGTTGCAATACACAAACCTATGGTAGCTCACACCATGGGTTACCAATACCTCTTTCATGTATTCACCAAACTCATGATCTCCAACCCTAGGTTGGCCAAATGTGTACACCCCTTCAAGTTTTGATAGCAAATCAATTTCCTTATGGTATGCCAAAACGGCTGGAAAGACTACAGACAAGGCTGCTCCTAAACTATGTCCTGTTACCAAGAATTTAGCATTTGGGTTGTTCTTAATACGTTCTTTAAGCTTCTGTCTGATCGTGTAGTAAGCATAAGGTTTTTGATTGTCTGATTGGATGTCATTTGGCCACCCTTGGCTCTTTTGTAATCCTAGGGCTTTTAAGAAACCGGCATGGACCTTGCCTATACCAGGAAGCTTGTACCATGATAGATCAACATCAGAAGACCAGTCTTTAGCATTGAAAGGTGATGTGCCTCTGAAGCAAACACCTATGAGCTCAAAATTGCCTTTCTTGCCGCTCCACATGAACCCTTGTGTCGTGTAGTCCTCTTCATAATCTAAAATTTAACTAACTGGTCATGATTAGTTTAGTTTATTACACGATCTTTATTTGTTTATATAATTCATTTTATGTCATATATAATATAATATACTTTTTTTTGATATCGTAATGCATTATACATAAACTTTGTAATGAATAATAGCCTCTTTTTAAGGAACGATTATAAAGGAATACTTTAATTACCATTCCAACAACTGAAGAACCCCAAGAACTCCATCTGTGATCATATCATGAGTTCTATTAGCATGCTATTTGGGATCAAATTTAGATGATATAGAGTTTTTTATATAGTAATAACAATATGATGTGGATGACGAAATGGTCCAAGTTGCTAACCTTCCAATGTTTCTCGACCGTTTCTTTGATATATGCCTTATTTTCATAGACAGATTTAGCAGCCATAATAGCAAGTGCGCTTGAGTATCTAGGATCTTTATGTGTAATATTGTTGTCTAGATCCCTTCGTATGTCCAATAGCCCGACCATTGTTGAGTACTCTGGCGACTCTTTATTAGGAAGCCTCATTTTTCCTGCATTGCTCAGCCAGTTAATATCAAACACTTTAGAGGGTCATGTGAGTTATGATGGCTCAATGAAAAGAATAGATTTTCTTGCTGATTTTAATGTAGTCAAGTTATTTTAGTTGAAGGTTATTTTATTTACCCCTCCTACTCTAGTTTTCATTTGCACCATACCCTATGATATGTATTGCATTGACTTGATGTTTTTTTTTCTATGATCAATAAAATTATGATGAACAACTAAATAGTTGAGTAAAAATAACAAGATTGTTAGGATCATCTTAAATGCACCCCACTAATACTTCAATTCACCTTTATATAGTATAAAATCATATAAATTATATGTAATATATTTCTTTTCCTTTTTAATTGTCATCTATTGTACTTATAATTGCAATTAACTAATGATGAAAGAGAAATAGAATCATTGATACGAGTAATGAGGTGAATAACATGCACATTCAAAACTATTCTTATTGCATGAGCTAATGAACTTGGGGTTCAAGAGGGCAACACCCATCAGTAGTTGTTTCAAGGTAGAGCTGCTTATTGAAAAATCACTAGAAGTTGCTTCGTATTTTTAAAACCGATGGAAAGTTTTCAAAAAAAGTGATCATCAATACTATCTCATTATCAGTAACTGATCATAATAACCATTGTGGTCAACATCAATTTGGCCGGTTAGTAGCAAGTAATATCATTAGATAGTGTATCACTAGTTAGTGTGTACCGATAACAGTTTTATTTTTTGATGTGACCGAATAACTATTAATGACTTTAAGCACTAACTGATATATATATACTCTTTTATAAAGAATTGTGCAGTTTGAACAAACTCTGATGATGCGTGCTTCCCCAACTATAAAACCCAAAATTTAATTACATTTTAGTGACGTGTTTTAAGAGCAAAAAAGTTGCATTCCCCTTCTTGGATCTGTCTGAATTATTTAATGAATTTTCGAGATTACTGTTAAATTATTAAATAAGTGAGTAATATGATTCAAATAGACGTATACAGAGTCATTACAAACAATAAAACCCTCAATTATCATTTACAAATGTGATTAAACAATAAATACCAGTGAAATTAAAAATCAACGGTAAAGATCCTTTATGGATACGTAGCAGTTGTCTTATGGTAATAGTTAATGCAAAAATATCAGAAGTTAATTAACTATCTCGCCACAGAAGAAAAACAAGAAGATGATTTGCTGGATGATGGCTAATATTTTCGATAATCTCAATTCTAGTCTACCACGGATCAATATATCATAAAATATTGGACTTGACACATTAATTATATGCTGAATAATTCAGTCGAGAAATCCAATAAAAAATAATTAAAATACGTACTGAATATCATATCAATTGACAAGCACCGTTTAAAATAATTAAAATACTATACGATTTTTGATCTTAATAATATCAGTCAGTGTGTTCGTGTGTTTAATTCTGGGTCAACATATTCATTATTCAAGATCTTTTAAATTACAGTCAATCTTTTAAATTTCTTAAGCCACAAATTAATTCAAGTAAAAACATATATGGGGTGTAAAAACCAAACGAAATGTCAAGGAATTATTATACGGAAGATCGAGTGTAACCTGATACAATGTTCAAAAGGAGCTTGAGAAAGCTGTCTCCATTTACATGTATAAAGTTGGGTATAAATTCAATCGCTAGGCCAACCCATCTCAGTGGTTTGTAAAGTAAATGAAGAAGCTTTTGGGCAACAATGGATATGAAGATCACAAACCGCCGCGAAAAGCTTTCTTCTGTTGTTCCATCCGGACAATCTATGAACTTTCGGTTTCCAATATGTTTGGAGAACAAAAGCATAATCAGATCCCATAACCCGACATCTTTAGGGCTTAATAGCATATGATCTTCACAAAATGATTTGTTACATGTTTTTGTACTGGTGTTCCCAGTAGCCATGGTCAATGGTTATTAAGGGTTTACAATAGAAGAAAAGGTGAGAAAGACGATGTGAATGTGTCCCTCACTTGTTGCCTAATTTATAGGGTGTGAATCATGTTAGATGGTTATTATTATTATAATAAATATTCACTCGTTTTTCTTGTAATATATAGATGCTAGTTAATCGAATAAATATAATTCAATTTTAAATTATTATTATAATAAATATTCACTCGTTTTTCTTGTGATATATGATAATTTATCAAATAATTATAAATAAACTATATATCATTTTCACACGTCAGTACGAGGAGGTTTTTAAGATTTGTAGATTAGCCACCAAAGTTTGATAATTTGCAAAAAAGCCTTTACTTACATCCTCTTAAACACAAGGTTCAACCAAGCTGCCATTTTCCACTCCAGGTCTTAGTCTTCCGGTAGTGAGGTGTAGTTGGAGATGGTATACGAAGCAACTTTAATTAGTTTGTTACTTCTATCATACACATTGAAAAGCCAAATTTTTCAACGAGTAAATAGTTGCTAATGGTGGTCCTTCAACAACAACGATGAAGATAGCGCCTTAACTAGGGTTAATTGGAAGTGTATATGAGCAGGGTAAGAGGCGATGCACCGTCTTACACAAATATGGTTGATTTAACCCTGTATATTATACCCCCTAGATGATTCTGATCAAAATCCTTATAGACTTATTATGCCAGTACGAGGTTAAGGGCTTGACCAAAGTGATACAAACCATACATCCAAGTGCTTGTGTGGGTGCCAATAACTTTAGTTCTGCTTGTTTTGTTTGGATTGTGTTTGGTATTTGGTTATGTTGCTATGAAATCTTCTTTGAATGGCTCGAAAGATAGACATAATTCAATGCCTAAATAGAGATGTAGGAGGGGCATGTCGATCACCCACTTGTGTTCTAGCGACATTTTCTTTTATTTGAGTAAATTTGGTTAACCTTTTCTACGGTTATTATGCATGTGTGTTTATTTTCAATTTTGCTATTGCATGGTGTTCAGTATACCCCAGTTTGATCCGTGTTTTAGGGGTCTTTACTGAGATTAGATAGAAAATCTATTTATGGTCGATATAAAAGTTTTAAAGTGACAATGTGTAATTCTTACAATTTCTTAGAATCTTAATAAAGCTTTAGCTATATGCCTATATGTATAGTATTTTGAAAGTGCTATAGAACTACTATAATTGCTAATGGTATGTTATATTTTTGCTGCAAGTTGAACCTTAATGATCATTTAGACTTACCCAGAGTAGTTGTTATTAGCTTAATTTTAGTTCTTTGCGAGCTAAAGAATCTTACACTTTGCTTTTATACATACCAAAAGGACTTGATGATTTCTTGTTTTTTTTTTTTTTGTAAATGAATATTGTTTCCATTGTGTAACAAGAAGACACCCATAGGAACGTGTGGGTGTTAATCCTAATTAAACATTAAATCTATAGAATAACTGATATTAACTTGCTTTTCTTGTAATATATGTATGATATTTATTCAAATAAATATAATTATATATAATATTAATCGTATATGTTGATATCTACAATGAATAAATTATTATTATAATAAATACTCACTCGTTTTTCTTGTGATAAATGATAGTTAATCAAATAAATACAATTATATATATTATTAATTGTATGTCAGTATCGACAATGAATAAAATGTTTTTTAATCTTGATTATTATCCAAGTTAATAATTAGAATTCAGATTACTATACCCTTATAAAACAATATTGAACATCATTTAAACATGATGTAAAAGTGTCACATCTATAGTTTTTTTTTTGTTTTTTAGCGTTTATTGTTTTTTAGTCTTCTTAAGTTTGGCTATATGTCATTTTATACCTTATATTTATAAATCTATTATTGTACATTCATAATTTTTTGGTTATTTTATTCCTCTTATAAGTTTTAATATTTAATTTTTTTATAAAATTACGAATATGTCGTCATGATTTGCTTATTTTATCTATGTTTTGATGTATATTTCATTCAAAGTAGTACGCCAGATTATACAAGTAATCAAAACACAAATGTATATCCCTGATCAAAGCTTATTTGTTTTGATTTTCTTATAGTTACTTTTCTATTCTTTTTATAATTTTTAAAATATATTTTTATAAAATCCAAGTTTTTTCGTGCTAATTAATTTTTTATCAACATTATATCTTTAACTGTGAAGTTTATGTGACAAACTTATTTTTATTAACTTTCAAAAGTAAATTCTTTTAGCAGTTTTATTTTTTCTATAGAACCTACCGGGAATTATGAATGGGCCCATCACAACAAATGGGTTGTGGTGTTTTTGTTTTTATATAAAGTTTTAAATATTATCAATAACATAAATGTTGTATTTTTCTTATATAAAGTTATGTGTATTATCACCCCCTCAACAAGCGGATTCGCGACAACGTTTCGTCATAAATTTTTTCATGATTTTATGCCCGTCGTAATGCAAGGGCATTAATACTAGTTGTATACTAATTGAAGGGTAGGTTTGTTGACTTAGTTAAGTGCCCTATGCAGGAAATAAAACTTTTTTCTATTAATTATATATTATATATTATAATATATAATTAATAGAAATGAATATTGTTTCCATTGTATAACAAGAAGACACCCATAAGAATGCGTGGGTGTTAATCCTAATTAAACTTTAAATTTATAGAATAACTAATATTAACTTGCTTTTCTTGTAATATATGTATGATATTTATTCAAATAAATATAATTATATATAATATTAGTCGTATATGTTGATATCTACAATGAATAAATTATTATTATAATAATACTCACTCTTTTTTCTTGTGATAAAATAGTTACATTTATATATATTAATAATTGTATGTCAGTATCTACAATGAATAAAATGTTTTTTAATCTTGATTATTATCCAAGTTAATAATTAGAATTCAGATTACTATACCCTTATAAAACAATATTGAACATCATTTAAACATGATGTAAAAGTGTCACATCTATATTTTTTTTTTTGTTTTTTAGCGTTTATTGTTTTTTTAGTCTTCTTAAGTTTGGCTATATGTCATTTTATACCTTATATTTATAAATCTATTATTGTACATTCATAATTTTTTGGTTATTTTATTCCTCTTATAAGTTTTAATATTTAATTTTTTTATAAAATTACGAATATGTCGTCATGATTTGCTTATTTTATCTATTTTTTAATGTATATTTCATTCAAAGTAGCATTGTACGCCAAATTATACAAGTAATCAAAACACAAATGTATATCCCTGATCAAAGCTTATTTGTTTTGATTTTCTTATAGTTACTTTTCTATTCTTTTTATAATTTTTAAAATATAATGTTTTATAAAATCCAAGTTTTTTCGTGCTAATTAATTTTTTATCAACATTATATCTTTAACTGTGAAATTTATGTGACAAACTTATTTTTATTAACTTTCAAAAGTAAATTCTTTTAGCAGATTTATTTTTTCTATAGAACCTACCGGGAATTATGAATGGGCCCATCACAACACATGGGTTGTGGTGTTTTTGTTTTTATATAAAGTTTTAAATATTATCAATGACATAAATGTTGTATTTTTCTTATATAAAATTATGTGTATTATCAACCCCCTCAACAAGCGGATTCGCGACAACGTTTTGTCGTAATTTTTTTCATGGTTTTATGCCTGTTGTAATGCAAGGGTATTAATACCAGTTGTATACTAATTGAAGGGTAGGTTTGTTGACTTAGTTAAGTGCCCTGTGCACGAAATAAAACTTTTTTCTATTAATTATATATTATATATTATATTACCAGCGGTGAGTGTAACCGCTGGTAGAAATCATCTCAGTCGTTGGATTAAGCTGATTTCAAATCCTATCCGTTTAAACTCGACGGTTTTCCCGGTAACTAGGTGGTTTTCAGTGGTTGTCTGAGGCGGTTACATGTTACGCTTATTCGGGGTCAGTTACTACACAACCTAGAATTCTGCAACAAAAAATCATGGGGTGGTTTTGCACCTGGTAACTGTTTCATTTCCACTATAAAAGCAATGAGATTGAAGAAATCGATCCTCATTTCTTTATCTTCTTTTCTTTAATCTTCACGTACCTACTCTGTTGGTAGAAGAGAACGATCGATCATTTCCACCACCAAGGTGGCGCGCTTTCGTCGCCACTTAATCAGCCGTCACCTCCTTCCAATTGACCATCACAGCCATCCAATAAGCCATCGAAGCTACCCAATCACTCATCGTCGTTTAGTCGAATTGGGGCGATTGATGATGGAATGATGCTTTGGGAATTGGGAATGAAGGTATGGCTTCTTAAATTACGAATCATATCCATAGAATTGGTGATTTTTTATTGTTGTCAGGTTAGAAATTGTTGATTCTACCTTAATAGGGCAAATATTATACGAACTCTATCTGCAGCCATCAAACAAATCTCTATTCTTTACTTTCACTTCATATAAATGATTGTGAGCATATAATTGATTACAAATGCCAACTATAATAGGGAATGCAAATACTTAATAAACTGATCAAAGTAAGCGATTTTTGTAATTTAAGATTTCTTAAACTATATAGCTAATAGATTAATGACTTGATTCGATATGTGATCTTTGATTGGGTCTAATTATTATTAGGGTTCACACAGTTTGTTTGAATTTGTATATAAATATATAATATTTGCATTCTACAAAACGTATGAGAGTAACTTATGGGGTTGTTTTAGCTGGATGTGGTTCTAACAAAAGTGTTGTTGCATGTGACTTTCATATGGTCAACTTTGACCCACAAAACAACTTAGGCAATAATAATCATGAGGTTTCAAGAATATGAGAAGAGATTGGTGGTTTCATTATGTGTATGATATGCTAATTTTGTAATATATGCAAATATCCGTTTTGCATGTTCTAATTTGTATTATAGATCGTTGCTACAAAATGAAAATCTTCAATGGAGTGATAATTTAGCGTACTTTTTTGTTCCTTGAAATGATGCTGCAAAAGGGTTTGGGCAATAACTGCATAAGCTTCTTATTTCAATGGTCTTATTTAATATGTTGTTGTTTTTGATTAAAAGTTAGTTTGAGTGTTTGTTTTTATCAATGTGCTTCTTGTGGTTTGTGATTATTTTAGTAATATTATTATGTTGTGTGGCAGAGATCAGGTTGATCAGGCATCCTTGGTGAAGTTGTAGTAAATCTGTCAAGTGACTTGGGCAACTTCTGTTACAGATTCACTAAAAAGTTAGTTAAGGGACGATCTTACATGTTAGTTGTCATTAGATGCCTTAGAACTCCATTTGAGAAACTATAATTCTTCTTCAACACTCTTCAATATCATGATTATTAACAATGTTAGTGTATTCTTTTGCATTCTTATGTTCCATTATGTTTTAAATGCTAAAATCTAGCTTACATCATAGCTTTTATTTATGGGTCTCTTTTTAGGCTTGCTACATTCAACCACAAATTAGCTTCATATGATTTGTAAGGCTTTATATAGTAACAAAAATTGTTTTTTTACTCGTAGATTCTGATGGAACTCTACCAATTGAACTTAAAGATGCCATGCCATTAGTTACCTTTTTGGCTCCAGTAAGTTGATTGACCACTTACGTTTGGATTTACTTCTCTTTATCAATCTGTAATCTTTTTGTTTCTCATTCATGTTCTTTTGCTTCTGCAAGGACATTTTTTTCCTTCTTTGCCTTCAATCCCTAATAAAGGTACCAATGTTATGTTGACTTACAATTTTTCTTTTCAATTTTGGATGTTAATAAAGATTTTGATTAGTTATTTATTGTGGAGTTTTGTCAATTTGGAAAAAACCAACAAAATAAATTATTTTCCTTTGTGTGGTAAAATTCTTTCTTACCTAATGTCCTGTGAACTTTCAAATTGTTTTCAAGTCATTGTTTTAGTTAGGTATAACAGAAAACAAAATTGTAACCTTATTAATGAATATTCATTTGTATTGTATGTTTATGTGTGCAGAAAGCCTCTTTTAGATTGTTGAATATCAATTTATATTAGGCTTCTTTTGGTGTTGCTGAATATTCATTTGTATGGTCTTTCAAAATTAACTGAATATGAGAAACATCGAATTGTATTTTGAGCATCTTTCGATCAGCTTCCAAATTGCCCACGTCCTCTCTGCAAATTTTATAGGTATCTTCTTACTAATTCTTTAAATTCATATATTTATTGTCTTGGTGCACTGAATTTATTTGTCTTTGTATCAATTTTTTAGTTTCAATTGCTTTAATTTTCTGTGTATAAATTTGAGGTTTAAACTTGGGGTGTTAAGTAGTGATTGTATTTAGATATTTTACAATTGTTTGGAATTTACGAGGATATAACCGAAAGAAAGGTAATTGGTTTGTCCGTTCTGCAGATTTCGCAAGTATCCTCTTGCGAATTCTTTAAATTTTAATTATTTTTGTTCTTAACTTCAAAGTATTCTGATGGGTTTTTGTTACGGATCTCAATATATATACACTTGAAATTGCCGAGTTTAATGCGGTTAATCTTCTTCATGCTTGCTGATTCAATTATTTTCAACTTTAAAACAATAATTTGCTTGAGATTTTTACTAATAGTTGTAGTGTTCTTTTGGGTGATTACTTGTATAGTTTCAGACTTATGTCTAATTGTTTTTGGAATTGTAGGTTTCTATCAAACCTCATAGCTTTGTTTTTTGTGTAGGTTCTTTTTTAAGTGTTTAGTTCTACGCTTAGCTAACTGATATGGAATTTAAGTAAAATAGTGTCATTGTATCTCATAGTACTTAGCTCTCCATTCTCATATATAAAACTAAAATTACGAAACTGAGTCTTATAAATTTCAACACCACCATCGCAACGCGCGGTTCACTAACTAGTATAATTTTAAATTGTTATACTGTGCATAGAGTACCGACACACATATTTGTCAGTATACGTAGTCGAGCTGGGTGGTCGGGTGTATACGTGTCACATGACACTAGTAAAAGAAACTATATGTAATTTTGTTATTAAAAATCAAGGCACACTATTTATGGAAGAAGTTGGCTATCACGACTAGAAAATAACCGACACCGATTAAAAAAAAGAAGAAAAAAAGAGACAACGCACGTATTCGGTGATCATCGAAAGAAAATAAAAACCATACAAGAAAAGAAAGTTGGTGTGCAAGAAAATTAATATTCTTAAGGTTTATTACCGATGAGTTTTAAAGATTAGTTTTTTGGATTAGAATTCGTTTCAGACATGTTGTCACCCGAGGAAAAATGTGCCACATACAATTTATCAATGATCCTTCGCAAATGATGAAAGTAATATTTCTGACGAGATTTCCTTCTAGACTTTTCAAAATCTGAATTTGTCATAAATGTTTTATTTATTTACATTCAAAACTCTTTAATTTTCACATATTTTCGTGCTTAATCTCTTGGTGGTGATAGATATTATTAATATCACCTACAATTTGTTAGGATTGATGGTATTGTAACTAAAATATAACAAATGCGATGTTGAATTTCTCATATGTTTTGTTATGGTGGAAACTAGCTTGATGAAATTGGTAGTCTTGAAACTAATTAGTATCAACACCACATGTGAGTATCGCCACCACCCAAAACCCTAACTTTTTTTTTTTTTTTACTTTGGTAGATGTTTGCCATTGCACTATTAAAAAAAAAGCAAACTTCACTGATGGACAAGCCTATCAAAAACCCTTGGAAATATGATCATGAGTAATTTTATGGTTTACGAAAGCACTTATCGAGGAATCACTTATCAAGGAATCACTAATGGGGCTATCATCGCTAAATTTCGATTGTTTATTGTGATGCAACTATGGTAGGATCACTGATGGATTAGTGACACTACTTTTCACTGACATAAGTTTGAGACAGATAACGACTAATATTTTCGTCAATAAATTAAATAATTTTAACTAAATGAGAAAATATTTTGTAAATGTAAATAACTAAAATATAATTAAAAAAATGTATCATAAACAATAAAAACCCTATACTTGCAACAAAAAATGAATACAATATATGTTTATACATAGTATATAAAATAATCTAGCTAGATTGAGGGAGGGGGCATTGTCACTCCACACTATTGTCGAGCTAAAAGTTCTTCCATGGTGGATCAAAGCATGTTCGCCAACATCGTAGCAACTCCATCTTAGCAACCATACCCCCTCTCCTGCCTTCAATTCGCCATTTTTAGTTCTATATCAAGGTGACAACCGATAAACATTAAAAAATTGGTTAAATTTTTTAATGACGATATAAATACGTCTTATAAAAATAAAGGTCTACCATCAAGTGAGGACTCAGAGCGTGAGATTGATCTCCCAGGCTTAAAAATACTTACCTCCCAATCTCCCATGACATGGTATAATAAGGACCGTTAGTGACCTCAATGTCAAAAGATACTTCTTTCTACACAAAATAAGTAGCACACTAGCACTAAAAAGTTAAATATTATCATAAAAGGGTACAAACATATAAATAGTTAACATTCCACCCTGTGCTCCTTGACCTACAACAAACAATTAAGTAAGTTATTAAAATAAATACAAATATAACTGAAATTGTTACCACTAAAAACATGCAAAACTCTTTCGATGTTGTGCATACTGATTGTCCAATCAATCGATGTTATCCATGATGGAGGGTTTGACATGAATTTTGCAGAAGGAAGGATCACTAAATCTGTTAAATGTGTTTGTTTCATTTACTTCCAAGACACTTAATTTGATTTTCACAGTCTATGTCCTTGGTCTCTCATTGGTGGTAATTGTTATTTATATCACCTACTACTAGTTAGAATCGATGATTTGAAACAAAAAAATGTGACATATTTGATGTTAAATACGTCACATGTATGTCTTGCTATGTTGGTAACTAGCTTAATTACTAAAATTGGTGGTTTTGAAATTAAAATCAATAGCACATGTGAGAATTGCCACAACCAAAAACCCTTCCTTCGGTTACTTAAGTAGATAATTTGCTATTGCACTATTAAATAAGCCGACATTAGTTGAAGGACAACCTATCAATAACCCGTCAGTAATTCGTTGGAAATAAATTCGTGGGTAATATAAAAGGTTTACTATAAGTTCGTGGGTAATATAAAAGGTTTACCAGCGAGCTTACCGAGGAATCAACAACGAGGCTATCGTTGGCGGAATTTTGATGGTTTATGATGATTTTTTCTATCACATTAATTGAAGAGTTTCACCACTGGATTAGTGATGATATTTTTTGACGAATTACGTACGATGTAAGTACAAGCACATAACAGCTGGATTTTTCCTTGGTAATCAAATGATTGTAACTAAATTAAAAATATTTTATATTCATAATGTATTCTTCACATTAATATTTTATATAACCTTTTGTAAATAAAGGTAAAAAATATTAAAAAAAATTATTGTAAACCAAAAGAATCCTATGAATATAATAAAAATAAATACAATACAAGTTTATACAAAATATATAAAAGAATCTAGCCACATAGGAGGAGGAGATGGTCGTGGCGTACTCTAGGGGTGTTCAAAAAATCCAGTATCCGAAAATATTCGAAATCTGATCCGTATCCGAATCCGAATAAATCGATCCGAATCCTTATTCGGATATTTGGATCGGATCTCATCCGAATCCAAATTCCTTATACGGATTTCGGATCGGATTTCGGATATCACAATTTTTTTTATTCGGATTATCTGTATATCCGATGAATCCGAATATGACTTCAACTATGTTTCTAGCCCAATACTCATTACTCAACTATCTATTATGTTTTCAACTCAATACACAAGAATCTTAACACATTCTAGTCCTATAATCCTAAAAAATTATGCAATAATCGACCGTCGTTCTAAATTAGAGATTATAATCATCAAGTTCTATACAATTATTTATTATGTTATAATTTTGAATTTGTGTACAAGTCAAATTTCTATTTTCTACTTTTATATCTTTTATTGTGATTTTCAACTTATAAAATATTAAGAATAAAAAATTAGAAAAAAAATAGAAAAAATTGTTTTTAGGTTTATTCGGATAAATTTGGATATATCCGAATCCGATCCGAATTGAATTCGGATAGATTCGGATCGGATAGAAATATCCTTATTCGGATTGGATCGGATCGGATTTCGGATAGTCTCGAAATTTTCAAATCCGAATAATCTGATCCGAATAATCAGTTATCCGATCCGATAAACACCCTTAGTGTACTTTGGGCATATTGTTAGCTTCATTTCCTTCTGTAAGAAGTATATTAATTAAGTTTTTTTTAAATATTATTATTATTATTTTTATATTATTATATTTAAACGATTCTTATGATAATAAAATTCATCTAAAAACTTTAAACTTCAAATAGTTATTTTACTCATCACTTACTCGTTTGACAATATATGCAATGTAAATTTTATATTTCTTTTGTTTGAAACTATTACATCTGAGTAAATACTTAAAAGTTGCACTAGATCTAATAACATGTACAATAAGTTTGTATATATATTGCTAGTACCCTACTTAACATTTTTTGATCCTGATTTATGCTTAATGATTCTTTTGATACATGACGTGTCATGCCTTTGCCTACACCGTTGTTGAGGTTCATTGGCTCATATCTATTTTTTGGTTACTACACCTGCACTTTGGTTTGACAATCTTGGAGCTATCTACATGGTTATGAATCTAGTTTTCCATCAAAGCATGAAACGTAATGAAGCCAAGTTACAATTCATTTGTGACTTGGCGCTTGCTTCGACACTTTGTGTTAATTTGATATATCTCTACTACCACTCAGCTTACTAATCTTATAGCCAAAGGTTTTCCTATAGTTCATTATAACATTGGTCGGTATAATTTTCACGTCTTTACTACCTTTTAATTCCTGGGCATGTTTAGAAAATCTTACCTCTTCACCTTATCATGACTCCTCATCTCCTATACTTTCATCTATCATCCTTGGCATTACATCTAACTTGATTTCTCCTTTAGTATAATCTCTTGTGTTTCCTCTGATTCCTTGGTTTACTACCTTTGGATGATCATATACATATTGTAACTATTTCCAAGTTAAAGTGCATGTAAAAGCATTTTTCTCACAAACTCTTCCAGTTAAGGTAATAAAACATCGTTTTATTTAGATTACAACACTTTGTCACTTTGGTTAATAAAAAAAATTCACAAGGCATCTTTAAAAACTTTATTGACACCATTAGTTGATTGATAAGCAGATGAAGTCATAAATAGTTCAGGTGAACCCAACCTAGTAATATTAATGTAATCTGTTGGACCGTGTGCCGGCAATCCTGCAATCAAAAGTCCAATCACCCTCCAGAATTTGCAAGTTTTGGTTTCATGATATTCCGGTCCATTTTGATAATTTATAATAAAGCTCCTCAACAACTCCCAAAATGCATTTGCAAACATGGGTATTATAGCCAACATTGAGAAGTAGTTCTTATTTGGTTCTTCAAGTAGCACCTGTACCAAGTAAAAACAGTTAAGTGTTGATCTAAGCAGCACATTGGTCACAAAAGATGTTTAATTTGACTTAGAGTATGTGAGAAATCATTTACCTGTCCCTTGTAGAAGCTATTGTAGTAATAACAGTTACCAAAATGCTTGAAGTAATTTTTAGAACTATCAAAAGGCACCCGAGGTACCAAATCGCTGCCATATACAAACCTATGGTACCTCACACCATGACTCGCCAACACTTGTTTCATATAATCACAAAATTTATGATCTCCAACCCTTGGTTGTCCAAATGTGTACACCCCCTCAAGTTTTGACAACAAATCAGTCTCGCTATGGTATGCCAAAATAGCTGGAAACAGTACAGACAATGCTGCTCCTAAACTATGCCCGGTTACCAAGAATTTAGCATTTGGGTTGTTTTTTAGACGTTCTTTAAGCCTTTGTCTGATTAAATAGTAAGCATAGGCCGGTTTTTTATTGTTTGATTGGATGTCATTTGGCCATCCTTGGTTTTTTTGTAGCCCTAAGGCTTTCATGAAACCAGCATGGACCTTGCCTATACGTGGGAGCTTGTACCATGATAGATCAACATCAGAAGACCAATCTTTAGCATTGAAAGGTGATGTACCTCTGAAGCAAACACCTATGAGCTCAAAATGAGCATTCTTATCGCTCCACATGAACCCTTGTGTTGTGTAATCCTCTTCATAATCTGAAATAACATTAGTTGATATTGATCAGTTTATATTGTTACTTTATGAGATATATATTATATCATACTTTTTTTTCATAACAACATAACTCAACATGCTTTATTGAGTTTATTTTAAGACTAATTACCGTTCCAACAATCGAAGAACTCTAAGAACTCCATCTGCGATAAAGTCAACGGTTCTATTAGCTATTCGAGTTGAGATTTAACTAGTATGAAGTTATTTATATTGTAATTAACAATACGGAGACAAATATATTGGTCTATGTTGCTAACCTTCCAATGTTTCTCAACAGTTTCTTTGATATATGCCTTATTTTCGTAGGCAACTTTAGCAGCCATAATTGCAAGTGCGCTTTTGTACCTGGGATCTTCATGTTTAATTTTATTGTCTAAATCCCTACGTATGTCCCATAGCCCCATCATGGTCAAGTAGTCTGGTGACTTTTTATCCGGAAGTACCATTTTTCCTACATAGCATCCGTCGGTTAATATCAATCATTTGAAAAGTTGAAGATGTCAGGTTGGTCATGATGCCTTAATGAAAATAATAGATTTTTTTTTATCACCAATGTAATTTAAAACAAACTGCTAAAGCATCTCTATAATTTTGACGGAATTCGACAATGGCAAGGGACTCCACTAAAGTGGCAACGATCGAGGTTAGTCACGGAATTGAAGATGGAAAATCCGTCGCTAATTTAATCACTTATAGATATCGGTAAGATTAGAGATCATTGATAACAATCAATTATTGGTATGTAGCAAATGATTTTGAAAAGTTATGCTAAAAGATTAGAGAGGGGGCCACTATTGTGTTAGACCACACGACGTGCATAAATGTGTAAAAAGCATCACGAGGCTTTGCCTGACTTTGACTCAACTTTAACTTTTTTTAACTACCATGGATCAAAGCAAATTACACCTTTTACAACATTAGAACTTGGACCGTAGTTATTTCAAAAGTAACACCATTCGTACACATCTTGACACAACTAGATCGGTATGTAGCAACTAGCAATGATCCAAATTATCCAATATCTCTTAAATCATAGTTTAACTTATAAATAATCCAACTGTTTTATTATAACTTTTGTTCCTTTGAATTCAAAGAAATGAAATACAAAAAAAAAAAAAAAAAAAAAAAAAATTATTAACAAAGAAGGAAGATCGCATGAAACCTGTTACTATATTCCAAAGGAGCATGAAAAAGCTGCCTCCATTTACATGCTTAAAGTTTGGCATAAATTCGATCGCTGAGCCAACCCAATCCAATGGTCTGTAAACCAAGGGAAGAACCTTTTGGAAAACAATGGATAAGAATATCACAAACCGCTGCGAAAAGCTTTCTTCGGTTGTGTCATCGGGACAATCGATGAACTTTCGGTTTCCAATATCTTTGGAGAACAAAAGATTCATCAGATCCCATAATCCGACATCTTTAGGGCTTAGGAGCAGATGGTCTTCGCAAAATGATTTTTTACATGTTGTTGTGTTGGTGCCTTGGGTAGCCATGATCACTGATTGTTCAGGGTTCACAATAGAAAAAAGGTGAGGAAGAGGATGTGCAGGTGTCTCCCACTAGCTTGTATTGTTATTTATAAGAAAAATAGAAATAGTCTTGGTGTTGATTATACACTTGGTTAAAAAAATCTAGTTTAAAGCTATTTGTAATGAGACATGGCACGCCCGCCTTCACAGGGAGCCACACTATCGTGAGAGGGGCGTGGCCTATAATTAGGACTAAATGATCAACGTATTTTTTCTTGACACTTACTAAACATGATATATATCCTTTTAATGATGTGAAACTACATCAAATGATAATATTTCTATTTATTATTAGATAACTTTAGATTACTATCGTATCAATATTAAAACCAACCTCATGAATAATATCATTATTCCACTCACTTTTTTGCTATGTGTACTAATACATTTCGTATTGAATAATGAACAAAAGTTGGATCAACTTGTTAGTTAGTTTGTTCTTGATTCCCCACACAAGAGGTCATGGGATCAACACATTCATATTTTGTCACGTTAACATGTTTCTATCCGGTCGTCATATTCCACACTTTTTCTTGTTTCCAGCTTTATTTTTTTTTTCTGATATAGTTAGTTTTACATATATATCATTTAGATTACATTGACTTACAAATTTTTAACATCTATAAAAAGTTTTACATATATACCATTTTTCTTGTTTCCAACTTTAGGATTTTTTTTTTTTTTTTTACTTTTTTGGGGAAGTGCAATTTTTAAATTCAACCTAATACTGCCAAAGGTTTAAACTTGCATTATTTGTGAGAAACAACCATCAATACCACGAGACCATGAGCCTAACTTTAGTATTAGTATTGTATGAGCTTTATCCAATAAACTATGACGACCGATTTCAAAATTGGGAGCTTGCGTTCCTTCCAATATTGCCCAACATTTTAGCTTTCGTAGTAAGGTCTATCTTGACTGAATTTCTTATAATTCCATACCATGTGAAAAACGTGATTGCTCCTTTATTCTAAGAATAATTTTAGTTTAAAGTATTGTGCATCGTCTTCATATTTAAATATTAGCTAGAAATTAAGCCTCACGTGATGTGGCAGGTTAGTAAACTTTATTACGTGTGTTGCTGCGGTGACATTAATATGGTTACGAATATAAAAAAACATATGAGACGGTGGCAGTTTAGTTTTGAAGATTGAAACATAAATAAGAGAGTATTATACATTTCATGTTGCGAAGCAAACAAAATTTAACATTAAAAAGAAATTTCTGTTAAACAAATAAGTAAAAAAAGAAAAATGTAAGAAAACAGATATTATTAAGTAATAAAAAACGAATTTAAAAAAGAAAGAAAAAAAAAAAAGAAAACGCCATCAGATTTCTTCGCTGCCATCTTCGCTTTTGGCTCCTTGTCATTTGATCTAGTGAACAAAACTCAAAGAGGGGAGCATAGGAGCTTAGTTTGGCTTGTGTTCCAAATTCAATGCTAAAATTCCAACTTTAAGTTGTTGAATAAGCTATGACCCTCTTTAGATCTTTGAGTAATATTCTAGTGGTTTTGCAAGGAATGACATCAAAGCTCATGCAAAAGTAATAACAATCAAAGCCGTAGGTGGGTATTCAAATAAAGGGGAGCACCTTTTTATCATGAAAACGACAGTTGTTACCATAGTAGCTCCCTAAATCAAAGTGGATGTTTGAGTGGGATCCTCCATAGCAATGGGTGACCAAGTTTGTGATCATATCTTTGTATATTTCTCAGCACCATTAATAAAAGTAAATTACAAATGATAGTTATGGCATTTAATCTCATATTACGAGAAATCCAAGAATTTTTGGGGGCGCTAGCTCGCCAAGGCCTCTTTCGTCATCCTGTTTCTGCTCACTCGTAAGGGTCTAGACCTCACAAAGGAGGAGGGAGTCAACTGAAATTCTCATAAAATGACAGGGATTTCGCCCACATCCGCTCCCCAATTCTTCTTACCCCAGATGATCGTGTTGGGTGAATTGTGACCTTGTACAATCATGTCGGATGAGCAACAACCGCGTCGTCGTAGTTTTTGTTTATGGGATAACAGGTCACGCTTTGGCCAAGTCAAGTACCCTATTTAAAACTCCAGAGAACCGGAAGTATTAAAGGAATAGCCATAGAAATATGTGCATCATGGCATCGTAAGATGTCATGCCCGAATGAACCAGTTGGTAAAAAGGATATAGAAACTTCCCAATGAGAAAGCAAAGTTCCCACTCATGGTATACTTAAAGTAATTAAAGCTCTTTGGAATAAAATCCGGTTGGTAATGAAATCTAATTAGAGATAAACTGCCCATAAGCATCATGGCATACGTAAAATGGAATGAGGAGGCAAGTTCCCCCCTCACATCTTTCACATATCTTGCTCATCCAATATGGTATGAATCATTAAACCTGCACTCAGAAATAATAATGCTTTGAAAAAGGTGTGATTCATTAAGTGAAAAACTCCAATTGAAGAATGAAAGTAAAAGAAGTTAGACAGATTAAACATCACATTTGGTCTCGGTACTAATTTTAATTTTTTTAAATATTTTTCAAACACGTAGAGTAATGGATTTTGTTTCTGGAGAGAATCCAACTGACCCAAATGTACATTCCTTTTGTTCTACAAGCGCTTGTCAATATATCAAATCAATGTTGGGGTGTGTTTGCATCTAACTCGGCCTGAAGTGGACCAAACACTACTAGAAACTGAGCAATTGCAACTATCTTTTCGGTAGCAACGCAATTGCCCTGTTACGACTGCTTAGCGACCGAAAATGCGGTGAAAAAAACACTCGTCGCAGTTACCTTGTTGTGATCATTATGAGACCGTTGTTCTACGATCGTTTGATTTGGAACATCAAATTCACATGAATTCTGGTATGTTTTTCAAAGAGATTTTCATGCTTGGTCTTAAAAAAACAAGACTTATTATTAAAGATTTTAAAGTACCAACAAGATAACATTAATCTGAATATGATATACATGATTTAAAGGGTTATCCAAGAAGACTCCAATTTAGAAAACATAAACAATTTTTTAACTCAACATGCTTCATATGTTTAGAAGCCTTAATTTGCAAGTAAACATTTTATAAACATTTTATTGAAACGAGTGACGAAACCCCGCGCGTTGCAACAAGCCTGTTGAAATTTGTAAGACTCGATTTCAATGAATTGGAAATTAGTAATCATCCCGCGACAAAAAAGCACGTCGAAACATTGAAAAAAATATAAGCACGTGATCAACTTTGACGACTTGTATGCATGTGATTCGTGACTTGTATTACTACATACAACTTGTTATTGAATGAAATTTACATTGAAACTTAAAATAATCACGTTACAACAATACATTTGAAACTTTATAAAATATTAAATTTTAAAAGCTATAAGAGAAAAAGAAAAGTAAAGAGTTTGTATCAATTGTTTTTTAATTAATTGTAACTATTAAATGATTGTTAAAAAGGTATTTAAAAGTTGATGGGTAAAAAACTAAAAATACAAGTATTTTAAACTTTACAAAATTAGTTAGTCAAATTATTCATGGACTATAGGTTTAAAAGGCAAAGTAAATTGAGTGAAGTGACAAAAAAAATATTCTTGAGTGGCTTTAAATAAGGGCTCAAGCCAAAAACAAAACAAAGATAGGATGGGAACTCACACTGGGATAGCGCACTAACCGCTGTTCTATGGACAACTATCGACATATTTCCATTGAGAATGTATATATTAATTACTTGTAAATCAAATAAAATTACACCAACCAACATGTATGTTTAATATATATATAACTAGTTGCTTTTCCATCCGCGCTTCGCGACAGGGTTCGAATATGAGAACGTAGCCTGAGTAACTAGGGCTCAGACATATCATCATAGTCATATACATGATAACTTGGAACCATAATATATCTCAGATGAACTAAACATTATCATCATCGACCTCATCCTTTAAATCTGTCAAATAGAAGATTCAAAACATGTTAAGATTACTATAAAAAGGCTCAGAGCAGATGTCCGGTTGCGGTTGCATACCTGAAAGGCTTGCCAAGCGACGGCAACAGAAACCATTTTTGCTTTACAATCATAGCCCTTGAACTACCAAACAACCCAAAGTCTCGGATGAACATTTCACTTCAGATTCATCATCATCGACTTATATAACGAAAGGGACAACATATAATAAGGCTCATAATAGATGTCCGGTTGCAGCTGCATACCCAAAAGGGCTGCCAAGCGACGGCAACCGGGATCAGTTTTGCCTTACGATCAAAGCCTTTGAACTACC
The DNA here is from genome assembly GCA_025506505.1 of Flaveria sonorensis. Taxonomy (NCBI): domain Eukaryota; kingdom Viridiplantae; phylum Streptophyta; class Magnoliopsida; order Asterales; family Asteraceae; genus Flaveria; species Flaveria sonorensis. Next base: position 73,936,100 of record CM046432.1, read on the forward strand.
AAACAACCCAAAGTCTCAGATGAATGTCATCACCGTCATATATAACGAAAGGGACAACGTACCACCCGTAAGCATTCACGAACACATTACCTCAACCAACCATGACAACACGCAAAATAGATCGGGTAACAAATCTCGGATAAGCAAGTGCTCATCGTCATCGACCGAAGGATGAACATTTTTCGGGTGAAGACCCGTTAACCATCACGAAAATAAACTGTACAAAAAACACAACAGAGTCGAAATCGCAACTCATCAATGGACATATAAATCCCAAAACCATAATGCATCAGTGAAAACAATCGACACAATCACAATCAGAATATGTAGGCACAAATCATAAGAAACCAAATCACAACCCCAAAACTTGCCAGCACAAAAAGGGTCTTGCAGCCACATATGCGGCAGCCCTGCCACCATCGCACCCTTGAACGGCCCAACGACGATGGCCGGCCAACTACACGCCGACAAGAAACGGGGTAGAGCATAAATCAGGTCATCAACCGCTAGATCTGAAAACCCTAAATGCTATTGTACGAGAGAAAAGGGCGCCGGTGAGAAAGGAACACCTCACGACCGCCACCACCACCTCTAACAAGAAGGATGAGCAGCCAAGTAGGAGGTGAGACGTCATCGCCATCATGACAGGCAATGCAATCGACAACGATAGGCGTTGTGTGAACAACGATCGAGAGGCGGGGGCACACTACCACTGACAGGCGGCGGCGGCACCACCGACGATCGGAACGTCAGCGCGCCCTGCCATTGTCAGGTGGGGGCGGCACCACCGGCAACGGGAAGCAACCCAACCGACACACTCTCTCTACAAAAAAAAAAACCCAGTGTAACTATGAGGAGAATGTTTTTTTCTATGGGTATTAACTCACACCAAGGGGTAAAGTGCAAACCCCAAAAAAACCTTATGACAAAACCATAAAAAGACAAAAAGCAACTGCAGAGCAAACTGATTTATTCATATATAAGGTAATAAAGGGATTATTGTTTCGCATTGATCTATGTTAGAAGCAATATTAAACATGATATCTTAAAAGAAAATGTATGTGTTCAATTATCATGAGGTATTCAAAGTCTTATTTTATTAGCTTTGATATAACAATACTTTATCAATACAAAAAAATGCTTAAGAATACTTGGTACAACTTAATTGACACCGTTGGTTAATTTATCAACGGAGGGTGTCGTGAAGAGTTCAGGTGAGCCCAACCTAGTAAGGTTAACATAATCTGGCGGACCATGAGCCGGCAACCCTGCAATCAGTAGTCCGATCACTCTCCAGCCTCTACATGTATAAGTTTCACAGTATTCTGGTCCCTTTTGATAATACATGATAAAGCTCCTCAATAACTCCCAAATTGCATTTGCAAACATAGGTATTATAGCCAGTATCGAGAAGTAATTCTTATTTGGTTCTTCTTTGAGCACCTACACCAAGTAAAAGTCATCAAGGATTGGTATATATAACACATGTGGTCTCAAAAGGTGTTTAATTTTCATTAGAATACTAGAATGAGTATTTACCTTACCACTGTAGAAGCTATTGTAATAATGGCAATCACCAAAATGCTTAAAATTGAGATCAGAGCTATCAAAGGGCACTCGAGGCACCAAATCATTACAATAAACAAACCTATGGTACCTCACACCATGACTTACCAACACCTCTTTCATGTATTCACCAAATTCATGATCTCCTACCCTAGGTTGTCCAAATGTGTACACCCCTTCAAGTTTCGATAGTAAATCGGTCTCGTTATGGCGTGCCAAAACAGCGGGAAAGAGTACAGATAAAGCAGCTCCTAAACTATGCCCCGTCACCAAGAATTTAGCATTTGGATTGTTCTTAAGACGTTCTTTAAGCTTTTTTCTGATCAGGTAGTAAGCGTAGGGTTTTTTATTATCTAATTGGATTTCATTAGGCCACCCTTTGCTCTTTTGTAATCCTAGGGCTTTCAAGAAACCAGCATGGACCTTGCCTATACCGGGGAGCTTGTACCATGATAGATCAACATCAGAAGACCAATCTTTAGCATTGAAAGGTGATGTGCCTCTGAAGCAAACACCTATGAGTTCATTATCCCCATTCTTACCGCTCCACATGAATCCTTGTGTCGTGTAATCTTCTTCATAATCTGAAATAATATTAATTATATTGTTCACTTTTTTGTTATATATTTTTAACAGTCTTGATTCTTAACAATATTATGCAACAAACATACATAAAAGAGTTTACTTTAAGACTATTACCATTCCAACAATTGAAGAATTCCACGAACTCCATCTGTGATCATGTCATAGATTCTATTAGCTTGTTATATAGGATTGGAGTTTAATTGTAAGAAGTTATTTAAATAGTAATATCAATCTGAAGTCGAAGATATTGGTCTAAGTTGCTAACCTTCCAATGTTTCTCGACAGTTTCTTTGATATATGACTTATTTTCGTAAGCAGATTTAGCAGCCATAATGGCAAGCGCGCTTGTGTACCTAGGATCTTCATGCTTTATTCTACTGTCTAGATCCCTCCGTACGTCCCATAGTCCAATCGCCGTCAAGTACTCTGGAGATTTTTTATCCGGAAGCACCATTTTTCCTACATTGCATCCATGGGTTAATATCAAGCACTTGGCAGCTATAGGGGATCATGTGGGTCATGATGCCTAATAAGAAGTTTAGATTTTCATTTTAGCAATGTGATTAAATGATAAATATCAGAAAGATTAAAAACCATCAATAATTATCAGTTATTGGTATGTAGCAACTGTTTTAACAATTTATGCAAAAAAGAAAAAAGAAAAAAAACAGAAATTAAACCATCTCGCTACAATGGTTTTAGACCACACCGGCCACTAGCATAAATGTGGGCTAAAAGTCAAGACGCTTTGCTGGACTTTGACTCATAAGTTCGAAATTTCAACTTTTAACTGCCACGGATCAAATCAAAGTAGATAATAAAATATTGGATTATGCACTTAATTATATGATTAACTCATTAAATAAACACAAAAAAAAAAAAATCAAAATACTGGATATATAATATTGCCAGTTGTACTAATGGCTACTAGTTGCTGCCTCAGCACAATGAATGAACTTATTTCATGAGCGGATGAGCGCTAAGCATCGATTTTTTCATAACCGGATCGGAAAGTGAACTGGAAGTTTTACCAGCGGACCGGTTCGACCGGTCACACCGAATATGAGAACCAGATAAAATGTAATTATTTATTAATTATATATAAAAATCGGGTCAACCGGTCCGACCTCCGGTTCGACCAGTCTGACCACCGGTTCAATGCTAACCAAGTTTAAACACCGAACAGACTGGATTGGTCTGATTCCGGGTACGGTCTGGTTTTCAAAACAATACTAAGCATAGTTCTTTGAATCAAACGTTGAATGTTAGATGTTATGAAGTGAGAAAAGCAAAGTCCTGACCCATGAATATTCACCGGCTTCACCACACCTTTCTCTTCTTTTTAGGATTTGTGTAGGTCAAATAGGAAAAAAAGAAAAACTCAAACGACTCTATATAAAACAGAAAAAATAAGAAAACATGAGAAAATAAAATTAAATCTGATGTGGCAACATAGGGAAGAAGCCGGAGCCCGGGCTACACCTTGTGGCCTAACCCACCAAACTAGCATGCTCTCATAATCATATTAATTATCTGATTTATCTCCACATAATATAATATTACTAGATTTAATAAACCCGTGTATTACGGGTTGAATAAATAAAATATAATATAATAAAAATTAATAATTTTAAATGATTTACAGATATGATATGACTGAAATTATATAGAAAATAACTATAAATAATAAACATTGATATCAACTTTTTAAAATTTTATTTTAAAATTTTTTTCTAAAAAAAAAATAACATTTATTCTAAAACAAACCGTATAAAAATATTATTTTTAAAAATTTTCTTATTATAACTCCTAAATTTGATTATTTTTGGTTTTTAAAAAATTGCCTTTATAAAAATACTAATTTTAAAATATTCTTATTTTAAAAAAGTTTATGCTTTAGAAAAAATTATTATTTTATAAAAATTTTATTTATTTAGAAATAACATTAATGAATAGATTTCTTTCTTAATTTATTAAAGATAAAAAAAGTATTAAATAATATTATTAATAATTAAGGTAATTATTTTATAGAGAGAGAGGCGGAAAAATTTTGGTGAGGATGATTGTGTGCTGCCACGTGTCATCTCAAGTTACTTTTATATTAAAGTAAAGATAAAGATTAATCACAAACAAATCAGTAGCATGACCCCGAATCTCTTAAATCACTGGAAACCTTTCAAGTTTCTTAATGCATGAATTAACTAAAGTTAACAGTATAATTATCTGCAAAAAGATTTTAAAATAAGAAGAAAGGTATATATATATATCGAATGAAACCTGATACTGCATTTAAAATGAGCTGGAAAAAGCCTCCATTTGCATGCACAAAGTTGGGCATAAATTCGACCGCTGAGCCAACCCATCTCAATGGTCCGGAAATCAAATGAAGAAACTTTTGAGCAACAATGGATATGAAGATGACAAACCGCTGCGAAAAGCTGTCTTCGGTTTTTCCATCTGGAGAGTCGATGAACTTCCGGTGTCCAATATTTTTGGAGAATAAAAGCTTCATCAGATCCCAAAATCCGACATCTTTAGGGCTTAGTAACATATGATCTTCGCAAAATGATTTGTTGCATGTTTTTTTGCTGGTGCCTTTAGTAGCCATGGTCAATGGTTAACAGGAAACAGATGAGATAGGAGCTAGATGTGCAAATGTCCTTCCACTTGTTTCGTTATATATAAGAAAAAAAAAATTCTATGGTTGGTGTGAACCGTGTTACTAGCTGCTATATGCACTTGTTTTTATTGTGAATCATGTGAACTATAATATAAAAAAAATCTATCAAGTAATTATTACATAATTGAACTCTAGATAATAAATCTATCAGTTTCTAATTTGTTAATCTTTAATAAATTTCTCCTAACTAGTTTTATATCCGTTTATGGCCAGATAGTTTAAGATCATAATGACAAAATTATCTTTCTTTTAAGCGAAAACGGTATTTGTTTAAAATAAAAACACAAGTCGTTTAACTTTTTAGTAAAAAAATAGCTGAATTCATTAAAAAAACAAAAAAAGAGTAAATTACACGGATGATTCCTATGGTTTGATCAAAATTTTGGATTTAGTTCTAAAAGTTTTAAAGTTACGAATATAGTTTCGAATGTTATATTTATCTTTCAGCATTTTCTCTGCTCTATTAATCTAGTTAATGATGTTAAAATTGTCAAAGTGATTATTGTACCTGCAGGGAAGATCAATGTAATTTACGTTTATATTTTAGTTTTAGTTTTATATTTTCATTTTTGATATGTTTATTATTTAATAAACAAATAAAAAATATGTTTTAATGTATTTTTAAATGTTTGGTTTTAAAATTAAACCTACTTTTACATGTCTGTCTTAAAACCATTCGGTTGTTTAAATGTAATTTTTAAATTTATTCTTTTTGTAAAGATTAATTCTAAAACTGTTTGTTTATTAAATACTTCAAAAAATATTAAAAAATTGACGGTTAAAAATGAATTGTTTTTGGAAAAGACATTTAAAAAAAAACGAGATATTTTTTTTAAAAAAAAGGAAAGAAGGTGTTTTAAAAACTGAATGGTATTGAAAGAGAACTTTAAAAACCAAACATTTTTCACAAAAACATTTAAGAATATCAAACAGCTTTAAAAATGACGTTAAAAAACAAACGGTTAAAAAAGTTAAAAGTTGAACATCTCAAAAAATATGCTTTTAAAACGTTTTTAATTGTGTATTTATATCGTGTTTTATTAAATAATAAAATTAATAATGAAATAATATAAGAATAAAAAAACTCATAAACAAAAATACAAAGCTTTCTTTAATAAAAATAGTACTATAGTTTAAAAGGTAAATTGAATAGGTGGTCAATGCTGGTTAAATGTCTATATTTATAAATATATTTTAATATAACCAATGACTAATCGAATTAAGGACCATAGATAAAAGCAGAAAGAAACATTAGAGATTATATTCATAATTTTTAAATTTTAAAAACCAAATCCAAACCACATGGACTATTCGGCTATTCCTGTAATTTGCTAAAACAAAATCTCCCTGCATTCTGCCTGCAACAATAAGTTTAACCATACATCCTAGCCAACCAAAGAAGTGGATGATGTTGGGCCTATGCCAGCGAACTCATTAGGCCATTATTTAGGGGACCATGAACTTGGGGCATATGCTAGCCAACATATTAGGGGACCATGAACTTGACCTGCTGCTTCTTTAGTTGGAAAAACTCTAGAAAAGACCAAACCAAACATGGTCTGTGATATATATAATACACAAAAAATAAAGGAAAATACCCAAAGAAAAAGAAAAATTCTGAGATATGTGACATGTCTACTCCATAATTAAAGTTGGTAATTTCAATCCATTCATGTTAGATTTTTGCGGTTCAAAAAAAAAAATTTAATGTTAGATGGTTTATTTCAAATGAATCAAGCCGGTAGATGCTAATTAAAACGTTTCTTAAAAATTAAGTGTGCCAAATATGAACTTCCCGACGTGTGTGCGTTGCAATGTTCAACCTTCCAAATCCATATATAAAAAAACCTATCTCTCTTTTGTAATGGTTGCGACGGTTCTCTTAAGAAAGAATAAAATAACGCTAAATAACCACAATCATATTGTAATATCATTATTAAACATCAACATTTATGAATACTAAGAAACAAACATAATATATTTTTCACCTCTCAGAATTCATTTAGTGGCGGTGTCAGATATCTCTTTTTTATTCATTCATTCTCTTACTTGCCATCTTTTGAAGAATTGAAAGGAATTAAAGTTTCACAAAAAGAGGAAATATAATATATATTTCTTGATTGACTTGTATGAAATGATTAACCATACAAAACCTTTGGGTTTCGACCTAGACATTTTGAGCACTTGGTATTTCCGTTCCAAAGGAGCATGTTGCAGTTGGATATATAACTTTCTTTACCTAAAGTTAAAAGAAATAAAATCGATCAACATCAAAAAGTACTTCATAAAATCTCCTTTAAAAACAAAAGAAAATAAAACAGATCAGCATCAAAAAGTAATGAAGTAAATATTTATTTTGTAGTAGCACCGGTGGGTATATCAAGTTTACACTTAATTTCCTAAATTTTAGTATAGTTTTTTTTTATTTTCTTTTAACTAATTTACAATACACCTTATTAACTTTAACAAAGTTATCATTTACGTATTTTCTAATTTTCTCTTTTGTTTCGAGAGTTCATAATTTGGCACCCACTAGTCTTGAATAAAATACTAATAATTTGACCTTGTGAAAAACGTGACTGGTCCTTTATTCTAAGACATTCTAGTAGCCGGGTAGTGTTGATATCTTCATATTTTATTACTAAAAAACGAGCAACGATAACTAATAAATCTTTTTAATCTGTTTATAAGAGTATAAACAAAAGACATCGTGCACGTAACTATTGAGAGAATTAATTATTTATCCACTATCTATAACACAAAATGAGATATAGTAATGCAATTAATCATTTGAAGTCATATAATAAATATTATTGTCTTCACTTGAGTAGCATATGGATTACTTAAAGCTGGTTGTTTTACAATTGAAGCATAATTTTTTTAGAAAGATGTTTAAATACAAAGTGTATTTTTACTATAAATTATGAGAATACACAATGAGTCAAAAAAAGTCACAAAAAAAATTATATCTCACAATCTAAATTAAATTTCAAAAAAATAATTCCGAGCTTTTGTTCCCCTAGCCGTCCTCACTAAGAAAAAAATAAATGAAAAATTAAAAAAATTAATGTTTTTTTATTGTGTCATTTATGAAAGACACAATGACGTCATTGTGTCATTGTGAAAGACATAATGACATTATTGCGTCATAAAAGACTCAATGAAAATTTTTTTATTTTTTTTTATTTTTTCACTAAAAGAGGACGACGAAAGGAACAGAGACTCAGAAGTACTTTTTTGAAATTCGATTTAGACTGTGAAATATAATTTTTTTTGTGACTTTTTAGCCTTATTGTGTATTCTCAAACTTTGTAACAAAAATACATTTTGTAGAATAATCTCATTCAATTTTTTAATCAACCTTTTTTTACAGAAATAATTATTACCACTACAGAAATGATTAACCATTTCGACCTAGACATTTTGAGCACTTGGTATTTCCGTTCCAAAGGAGCATGTTGCAGTTGGATATATAACTTTCTTTTACCTAAAGTTAAAAGAAAATAAAATCGATCAACATCAAATAGTAGTTCATAAAATCTCCTTTAAAAACAAAAGAAAATAAAACAGATCAGCATCAAAAAATACTGATCCAAATATTTATTTTGTAGTAGCACCGGTGTGGGTATATCAAGTTTACACTTACGTATTTTCTTATTTTGTCTTGAATAAAATACTAATAATTTGACGCCTTGTGAAAAACGTGACTGGTCCTTTATTCTAAGACATTCTAGTAGCCAGGTAGTGTTGATATCTTCATATTTTATTACTTAAAAACGAGCAACGATAACTAATAAATCTTTTTTATCTGTTTATAAGAGTATAAACAAAAAGACATCGTGCACGTAACTATTGAGAGAATTAATTATTTATCCACTAACTATAACACAAAATGAGATATAGTAATGCAAATTAATCATTTGAAGTCATATAATAAATATTATTGTCTTCACTTGAGTAGCATATGGATTACTTAAAGCTGGTTGCTTTACAATTGAAACATAAATTTTTTATCAACCTTTTTTTACAGAAATAATTATTATCATTTTAAAAGAATAGTCAACACAAAAGAAAATGGCGCATATTTTTCGATATAAATATAAATTCCTTGATAGCCAATAGGGAAAATATTTCTTAACTCATATGGAATAAAATGAGATAAATAACATACATTTTGTTGGATGAGTAGGTCTCACTTGAGAACTTATTTTAGTTTGAGAATTTAAGAACTTATTTCTTTTTAATTTAAATGTTTATTATTTTTTTCATACGTTATTATTTTTTAAAAAAATTACACTATTAAATCATAATTTTTGTCTTTAATTTGAGTATAATATTGTTTTTTTAACAAAAAGCAAAACATTATACGTCAATATCACATATATGTAATATTACGATACAACATATATATTATATGATATATTGCATATATGTAGTTTGATATATACTACATATATGCAACAATACGTACTATATGAATATTATATTAATATTAAAGATAAAACAATTCTTAATTTTATGGTGCAGTTTTTTTAAAGAGTAAATTACACGGATGGTTCCATGTGGTTTGATTAAAATTTTGGATTTGATCATTATTTTTTTAAAACTATGAATATAGTCCCCTATGTTATATTTATCTTTCATCAATAGTCCCTACTCTGTTAGTTCAGTTAGTATGTTAAATTTTTTTAAAATTACTATTTTACTTGTAGAGATTATCAATATAATTTATATTTTATTTTAAGTTTCTTTTATTATAAATATGTTTATAATGTAATACATAAATTAAAAATATTTTAAAAAATTCTTCTTTTTAATGTTTGGTTTATAAATGTTTTTTTAAACCTTTTGACTTTTATACGTCTTTTTTAAACCTTTTTTATTTTTAAGGTATTTTTAATATCATTGTCTTTCTAAAATCATTCGGCTTTTAAAATGTAATTTTTAAATTTATTTATTTTTTATATATTGTTTTTTAAAAATGTTGTTTATTGAATGTTTTAAAAAATATTAAAAAAGACATTTAAAATTGAATTAGTTTAAAAAGATGTTTAAAATTTTGAGATTTTTATATGTTTTAAAAATGAATGGTTTTAAAAAAAAAAAAACTTTAGAAAACCAATTAGTTAAAAAAAATTTAAAAATGGTTTTAAGAATGACGTTTAGAAAACGAACGGTTTAAAAACCGTAAATTTCAAAAAACATGTTCTTATTTTTTTTATTTTGTATTTAAAAGATATGTTATTAAATAATAAACATATTAATAATGAAATAATAAATATGATATAAAAAATAAAAGAAACTTTGAGAAACAAAAGTATAAAACTTTCTTTAATAATAATAATAATACTTTAGTTTAAAAGATAAATTAAATAGATGGCTAATACAAGTAAATGTTAACTTTAACAATATTTAACAACATTAACTGTTAACTAACAGACTTAGTGATCATAGATGAAAGAGAAATAAATGTTAGGGAATATACTTAAAAATTTTAAACTTTAAGTATCAAATTCAAAATTTTAATATAACCACATGGACCATCCATATAATTTACTCTTTTTTAAATAATAACGTATAAAAAAGTTATGACTTATGAGCGTTTAAAGAAATAATAGGATGATTTCTTAAGTTGTTAAACTAAAACTAATTCTTACATGATAATCTCCCAATATATGATATCTTTCATTATATATGTTTGTAGAGGAAGGTGGGAATACTATAGTTTCTAGTATTCTTATTTTTGCACATGAGATTTTTTCTCTTTTGAATTTTTCCCATAAGGTTTTTTTTATTTTTTCATTCACAAACAAGTTTAATTTTTATGTGGATTTTTTTTTAAATTCCAGTTTTAAGTTTTTCTTTTATTAACAGCATGTTATCGTTGAGTCTTGATTTGAGTTTGGATTTTACGACACTCATTTTTACACTGGAGTACATTTTCGTGTTAGACGCGTGTGTGATATATAGTCACTTTAACGGCATATCAGGCTTTAATGATAGAGTGCATTATTGGGTTTTTACGGTGTTGTGATGCAAAATTGAGTTTTTTTGGAATTGTATTAACGACGAAGTACGAAGTTTATGACGAATGGTCCTTCTAGGGTTTAACGACGCTTACTTTTGCAATGGAGTACACGTTATAGTTTTATGGTGGCGCGGCATCCATTGCAACGTGTTTTTTTGTTTCTTTTTTGATGCATTAGGGTTATACGTTGGAATGACAAACGTTGCGACATTTTTTATATCCGTGTTTTGATTGATAAATTCCCCGCATAACACGCACCGGGGAAAATTTAGTTGTTATCACATTTTTACCTATGATATTAGTAAATATTGTTTAGAAAATTAATAATGATTAGATATTGATATTTTATTTAGAATAAACGTTTGTTTGTTAAATTTTAAGTTATTTCTCGAAAATAAAGAGAGTAATCAAGTTGCCTTCTTGATAACTTGTTTTAGTGTTAATTTTGTAATTTTTTGTTTTGAATCATCTGTAAAAGATGAAAAATATTTTTGTATAGATTCTTTTTAATAGTGTTAATTTTTTTCGTCATTTTTGAAGGATAACTTGTTTTAGTGTTAATTTCGTCAAATTTTTTTTTTCTTCAGTACTGTTAATTTTTAGTTTGTTAGTGTAAAATTTCGGAAATTTTTTAATATATATAAAGATTACCGCCCATAAAATAATTTATTTTCGCTTCCGTCTCCGTATGATTAGGTTTAATCTTGGCTAAAATGCCAGTTACTTTTTATTTAATTCATAAATTAAATTACAGTAAGATATAACCCTAAAATCAGTCACGTGGGAGGTTATTTCGAGATGATAATAGAAACGACGAAGAAGATGCAGAGCAAGGACAAAATAATGCAATGGTTGGTGTGAAGTGAAAGGTAGCCTCCACACGTTACACACGTTTCTTATTATCAATTGTCCAGTTAATAATTTTTAATTTTAATACAATTTTTTAATACAATTATATTATGGTACAAGTATAAACGCATTTTTTTAAACGCCTAGTATAAACACATATTGTGAAGGGAAACTATATTATTGGGAATTGTATGAGATTATCCTAAGCCTCTTCTTTTTTGTTTTATGTTAATAAAATAATAAGGTGGAAATCCATCGAAAACTATTTTCGAATAATTCTTTTAAGGATAGATGTCTGGACATGCGTTGGTATCGCTGATCAGTAAAAGCCGATACCTCACGCATTAGTATCATCGAATAGATATATTTGAACATGTGACACAATCTGATTCGTGAATGGTTATTCTTGAAGTGCATATTTGAGTTTGTCTATTTTTCATCAACTTTTGACTTATTAACTTTTGAGAAGTTAATAAGTTAAAAAAAAGTGTTTGTCAGTCCTAAAATAACTTTTTAAATAAATTTTTATATAGGTAGAAAAAAGGTTTTGAAAAGTAAGAAGGAGTTTAGTTGTTAACTTTTAAAAACTCATTTTATTCTACTTTTTTATTATACTCATCTACTAACTCTTATTAACTCCTTTCATTTTTAAAACTATGTCATTTTTTATTAACTGCTCTTAACCCTAAACCCTAAACAAAACATTTTTCTAAAAACTCATTTTGAAAAGTAATAAATTAATAAATCCATTTTGTTAAAAGTATTTTTCAACCGAAATACACAATCCCAAACATGACCGTAAACTTATTTGGTCAGTTTGTTATTTTGATAATTTTCCAAAAAAAATACCCATACATTGAATATTCAACAGCGTTCCCTGTCTATGAAACTATTTCGCGGTGACTATTTTTCTCTATCTTTATACTTTTAATCACATTAAAAATCATTGTTTTTTTTTCTAGTTCTCGGTTAAATAGTATTTTTAATATTTTCATTATTACCTTTTATCTCTTCTTACTCACAACCACTTTTACATATATAAAAAAATACGAATTGAATAGGGATTCCCAAATATACAAATAAACAGTAATTTTTTTCTATCCTTTACTTACAACCATTTACAATTATTTTTTAAAATATAAAAAACACACTCACATAAATATAAGAAACTTACTATGAATGCTTTACTGGTCATTATGTATATATTTTAAAATAGTTTTCTTGCAGTTATACATAATTTTATTTATTCATAATCTTTTTGTTACTTTTTATTTGTTGAATTAATCGTTTTAGTTATTAATATACTTCCTTACATTTATGTGTGCAGTGTGCGACTGTGCGTGTATATTATAAAACGTAACGATGATCAACAGTAAGATCATTGTCTTTTTCTAACGTTTATTATACTTTGGTATTTTGATATTGTAAGATTGATATTTCTTAATATCCAAATGTGCAGTACTTTTAAAAGCATTATATCGTGAATTCGTTATTATTTAAGTTACCCAAAAAGATAAAGAATCAACCAGACCTTTCTACTTTAAGAAATGAAATTATATCAGCTTGTCAATTAGTTGTATATATATTAGGAAAATTAGATTTTAATAATACAAATTATTGATTATTGACCAATACTACTAATCTTAACTAATAATTTGACCAGTATTAATCTTAAATTTTAATTTTGTTACTAATAACGGTTTCAGTTTAATTATTCGTTAACTCCATTAGTTTTGGATGGCATATCCGTGATGAGGTCGTGACGTGATGTATAATATAGCTATAATTAAAAATATAAATTTATTACTCAATTTTTTTTTATAAAAGACCAACTTTTAAATTTATTCAAGATGACGCTTTTGTTCTAGGTTGAGTATTTTAAAGACAAGGATATGTAAAAGTTGAATGAAATATTTATATATTTTTTATTTTAATTATGTAATACGTCATGTCACATCACGAGCAACGTTACATTTCATGTTATCAAAAACTAACAGAGTTAATGAATAGTTGAATTGAAAATGTTATTTGTAACAAAATTGAAAGTTAAAATTAATATTAGTCAAATAATTGTTAGTTGAAATTGATAATACCTAATAGTAAGTAGTTGGATTATTAAAATATAATTTTTTTAACTATTAGAATGAAACGATTATGAACAGCAAGGTCATTGTCTTTTTCTAACAATTATTATACTTTAATATTATGTTATCGTAAGATTGATATTTCTTGGGGTCCGGATATACAGTACTTTCAACAGAAATAGAAGCCATTACTATTTAAGTTATTAAAAAGATGAATAATCAACCCATAATTTTTTGTTTCATTTTGTATTTCTAACCTTAACACTTTAAGAATTGAAATTATATCAACTTGTAAATTATTGGTTTATTTTGTTAAATATATTTATACTTATATTTGTCTATATATAGTTATGTCATTATTTGTAAATTTATATTATGATGGACTATAACGATTAAATAAAATCAGTTACTTGAATGCGTATTTTATAAATAATGAATATTTATATATTATTATATGGTAAATAAAGCATATGATATTCAAAAGCGTGTAATATTTGATAATGAAGGCTTACATAATCAATTTTTCTTCTTTTCATTCTATTTTACCTCAAAAAGATGGGTTTAATCCTCTTTAACTGCACCTCATTCATATATTTTTTATAATTAAATAATAAATATTTACTTGACTACAAGAATAAATAACGATTATTCATTAATTTCCTAAAACGTTAAAATTTTAAAATGAATTAGCTTGTTGACTGAAATTATTCTAAATGGTTGTCAAGCCTAAATTAAAGCTCATTCAACAAACATGCTCAAACCCAAGTTGCATACCTTAATCTCACTTCATTAAGTGCATAATCCTTGTGAATTAGTGACAAGTATTTGATAAATCTTTACTTGAAGCAATAAAAAGGGTAGAGAGTTTCAGTGTTTCACCAACTTCTAAAAACAGGCAGATTACTTGTTTGTAATCTTGGGTGCTTACATAATCACGATGCAAAACGCCTAATAATTAAATAACACACTTGGTTACTTGTTTCGAATAATATATATTTATGGTTAACTAATAATGAAATCATGAAACTGTGAAAGTATGAAACACGTCAAACACCCACTAGCTATATACTGAGCCTAAATATGAACACCCATTAAATACATGTGCCAAAATGGGCTGGGCTTAATAACTACCCAATTTACTGGATTAGAGAAACACCCACTAAGTCACAAGGGCCAAAGTGGATTGGGCTTAGTAATCAGATGAAAAGCAGTGTGGGCCGAGGCAAATTGGTATATCTAATATTCTAATATGTCATGCATGACTGCATGAGTGATGAGACCAACTAATTCCATCAATGCATGGATGATGGATGATATAACTTAGGTTTAGCTATATCCGGTGATGGGTGGAGTTTCAATGGGCATGGGCTATGATGGTCATGTGATAGAAGCATGATGCATGATGCATGATGCATGTCAGATGTATGCAAGTGCAATGTACAAAGTAAATGGACTAAACAGGGAAAGAACCAAAAACTTTATCCATCAAACTTCCTTCTCATGGGGGTATTTTGTAGGACCCATCACGTGTTTTTGTATACATGAATGCACCATGCACATCATCCCATTTATGGTAATTCACATGTTTGAGGATAGTCATTTATACGAATTGGTTGCGGAAATGACCACATCTACGTATTTTAAAGTTTGAAGGAACATGACATGATGGATAGTCAATGTCTCAACAAATTAAGACCTAACTTAAACAAATATATATATACAAATCTAACGCCCAAGGAACCAGAGGAGGTCCAAGGAGTCTTTTGACTCTCCGGCTGATCAAAGTTTCTATTAATATGGGTCGGAAATTGAAATGCATTTCATAATATGAAGCTCACCCATATCCCTAAAACGTGCATTTAAACCTTAAATATTGCTTATGACAAGTAATTATATGATTGGTCTTCATATAATTATTTAGGTTTATACAAACTTACCTTATCAAGAATTGGAAATATCATGTGAATGGAGATCGAATGTTGCGTAATTACAAAGAACCTCACACAAGAAGACATTGAGAGGTAGGTGGACTAGATCTACTTTGACCAACACACATTTGTTTAGTTTATCTTTGTAGTTCCTTTTTCAATTTGGATAGGTAGCACTTATTTGGATTCCCTTTGGTGTGGCATGATCCTTCATTCATCAACAATTCAATCATCCTACCCTTATTTCGGAAGCAAACTCTCTCTCTCTCTCCCTCCCTCTCTCTTTCTAATTATATATATTTATACTATGTTATAGTCTCGTGTATTACACGTGGTTGTATAATAACAGTTATAATTCTATTTTGTGTAGATGATAAAAATATTTTAACTACACATAAATAAAAAGCAAATCATAAGCTCTCAATTAAGTCAAATTCATGTCAAACTAACTAATATTTTGAGCGAAAATATAAATAGGCAAATTTGTCTAACATTATATATTTAAACACACATAATATACAATACCCTTCACAAACACCGCATGCTCCTAAATCCACTTACACTTGCCACGTCAGCGAGAAAATTTCATTTACTATTTTAACTTTAAAAAAATAAAATTAAAATCCTGCCATAGCAAGGAATTTCTTAAAAAATTCACCCTGAAAAAAACTTAAAACTCGTCATGTATTTAAGCAAGACATTTTAGAATGTCTCACCAATGTCAAGTTAAAGTAGAAACAATTTTACTATAACTTTAAATATAAAAGTGCTTTAATTAGCTAATAAAATAATTTTACTATTTATAAACCTTTCATTTAAAAACTCATTGCTTTGAGAAAAACTCTTTTTTTATCAATATCTTATTGTTTAAAAACTCCGGGTTTATTTTATAAAAATATTTTTATATAAAACTTTAATTTTTTTTGAAAAGATTGATTTTAAAATATTTCATAATTTAAAAAAGTTTTGTTGTTTTAGAAAAAAAAATATATTTTTAGACAATTTGATTTTAAATAAGTATATTTTTAATCAAAATACTTAGTTTTTATTTAATGATAATATGTTTTTTAAAATTATATAATTATTAAAAAAGAACTTGAATTTATAATATAGAAAGAGAAAAGAAATTTTCGAAAATTAGTTTTCTGATTTTTTGAAATTGAATAAATAGTATGAACGTGAAAACTAAGTTGAGAGATGAGAATGTCATGTGGTATCACATGTAAAGAATTATTAAGTTAGATATATAAAAGAAAATGAGAAAATCGTAGAAAACTTATCTATTTTTACATTTTCACGTTAGTCTTTATGTGAGGTAACTTTTTCACCTTTATAGCAAGGAAACATATCTATATGTATTTTCATATCATTATAAATGTTTTAAATGTACAAATTAAAAAAAGTCATTATTGTCTATCTACTTTATTTTCTTAAAAAGTAGGTTAAGTGTGTATATTTTACTGAGTTTCTAATTAATGATAAGCAAAATTCGGGTACGTGCAATTTGTTTGTGTATTTTATGACCATGAGGATATGACTTGATCTCAAATACTTATACTTACTATTGTATATTTGTACTAAAAATAGGCTTTTTCATTATTTTATCAATATAATATTTCTAATACACATATCAAATACATGCCTTTATATTTGTTTTGACTTCTTTTAATCATACAATAGTCAACCCTCGCCTACATATATAACTAATCTCAAATACAATAAAACACTTTACTGGTCTTAGAGTTGACATACCTTTAGTATCACTAATGTGGCTCTATGCTATGATTATATATTAAAGATTTATGTATATAGTTTATATATTTTTAGAGAATAATTATGTTTAAATTTGTGTCCTAATTGATCATGTATATAGCTAAAGAGTACTCTAACTCAAACTAACTCTTTTGCAAAATGCAAACTATGCAAATATATCAACCCTATCGATGAAAAATGGAAACAAACGTTGATCAATATAGTAGGGTGAAGAATTAAATTTTGAATAATATAAGTAAAGAATGTAAAAACAATCTTTTTTCCTTTAACAATAAACCTTGTTACTTTAAGTTTAGTAATACTTGAAGTAGGGTGTTCACGAGCCGAACCTAGCCGAGCCAGGACAAGCTCAAACTCGGCTCGAATTTAAACCGAGCCAACTCGGCTCGGTTCGGTTTTAAAACTGAGCTAGAAATCTAGGCTCGAGCTCGGCTCGGTTCGTTTTGGCTTGGTTTTAATTTCATAAACACAACAAAAAAAATCAAATGCAAAATAAATTTAAAATACTACATAACTCATTACCGGTTTATAACAAGTTTCACAAAATATGAACTAGTTTAAAGAAACTAAGTTCAACTTCAACAAAATACAAATAACTTCATCATTATCTAAATTGAACGAATAAAAAACCCGTAACACACATACAACCAGTAGTACATTTTTAGTAAATAAATTAAAAGTATATTTGAATAATTTATTCTAATATATAAAAATATATATAAGCATCACATGAAACAACCCAAAACAAACATTATAGTTTAATATTTTGATAAAAAGATTAGTTAACAAATAAGTAAATGCAATGATATATGTTATATACATAAAAACATATATATTACAAGTAAAACAATCCGAGCCATACCGAGCCGAGCTAACAAGCGAGCTAAACCGAGCTGGCTCGGCTCGTTACGAACCGAGCCGAGTCCAGCTGTTTTCATACCGAGTCGGCTCGGTTCGGTTCAGTTTAAAACCGAGCCATTTCGAGTGAGTTTTTTTCAAGTTTTTTCCGAGCGAGCTACGAGCCACGAGCTATTTGGACGGCCCTACTTGAACACATAACTTCCTTGAGTAATACGTCTTCTA
Organism: Flaveria sonorensis; assembly: GCA_025506505.1. NCBI lineage: Eukaryota > Viridiplantae > Streptophyta > Magnoliopsida > Asterales > Asteraceae > Flaveria > Flaveria sonorensis. The sequence continues at coordinate 73,954,676 of CM046432.1, forward strand.
CTTGTTATGAAAGATGTATTTGTGATCAAAGTAATGAATTACAGAACTTAAATGAATAACACCAAAAATCACAAACAAACAAACACAACATTAATTGTCTTTCTATATTTAGTAGGTTGAGATTATAATATTAAACAAAAGTAAAACAAAACATAAGCACTTGCTAGCTAGGAGGTTATTAAGGATGAGAATATATTTAAGGATGCTAGCTAGTTGATCACCACTTAATCAACCCAACCACATAATTTTATTTCGTTAATCCACAATTACAAATTAACCAAACCCCGTTACAAAAGTAGGAGTCTATTCCTCCATTTAAAATGCTTATAAATCATAATCTCTTGAAACATATAAATATAAAAATCAAATCCTTTACTAATCCCTCAAAACCAAATTAAAAGCCTAAACCACCATCACAATCATATCCCATTGTTAATATCACCACCACCACATCTCTATCACTTGAGCAACTCCATAGAGCCCACCATATGCCCAGCAGACTCACCACAGGCTCTAAATACATAATTATGATGGTTCACCATGGTTCCACCGGCTGTGGGACACAAACCACCAACATTATTACTCACCGTAGTCGTCCTCGTGCCACCGGCTCCTGCCGCTGCAGCCTGTTCCAACGACTCCACTTGTTTCTTCAAGAACTTCATGTAATGCACAGCCTCATCCAACATAGAAGCAGTGTCCATCTTCGTGCCCCCGGGTACCAACCGTTGCAGTATCCGAATCCGCTCGCTTATCCTCTCCCTCCGGTGTCGGGCCGCCACGCTCTGTGGGTCCTTCGATATCCGAACGTTTCGCCTCTTGGGCGGCTTAACGGACTCAGGGTCTATCTGCACCGGCTGCAACGCTGCCATTCGGAATATCATCTCCCTCATTGCCTCCACTGAGTCGGGCTTGTGGTGCAACCAGCTGGCTCGTGGGTAGTGATCGTGGGATATTAATGGGAACTGCGGTGGTTCGGTGGTAGGGTAGATGGGTTGTAGTGGTGGTGGTGCACGGTGGTTGGTGGTGGGGTTGTCTCCGGAGAAGTGTAGATCGGAGAAATCTTGAAACGGGTGGGTAAACGGGTCGGGTAGCTTATCGAGTTCCATCATGGTTGACATCATATCCATGAGAGTACGTGCTTGAAAGAGATGAATGGAACAGTGGGAATTACTATATCAAGTGGGAGTCTAGGGGTGTTATATATATAACTACTTTAACGCTGAATGTTTTATTGTTTTTTTATGATTGCAAACGATTTTTTTCTTACAATTGTGGTATAGTTTATTGAAAAAGAATTGGTGTGGTCGGTGTAGAAGCATGTGGGAGAAAATGAAAAAAAAAAAAAGAAAGAAAAACGTTGCGATGTTCATGATTCATGAATATGAGATAGATCATGTCAAAGATAAAATTAAATGCATAAGATAGTGATTTATAGAAACTATGAATTATTTGGGGTTATTCACACTTGTTTTTTTTAGTATAGAAAATATTGAGATATGTTATTTTAACAAAAGAGTGGTTATTGTAAATGAAACGTAATGGTATTATGGGCAGAACCGGTATTTTTGGCGTACTAAAACCGGTTTGAGATCCCGAACCGATTTTTTTGTCATCTCTAAATGGTGATTGTCTCTCATGCTTTCGTAGATATGATAGTTTGAAGATTACGTGATATTTTGAAAATTCAAGCTAAAGAATATGAAAAAATGTTTTATGCGGAGTTCATTACTCTTTTTATAGTATATTAAGAATCTACATGCTATATGTTCTAATAAGTGTTGGGTTGGGATAGGGGCGTAGGGCTATAATACAATATATAAACAATTAAAAACTAAAGATCATGTATTGAAAACACAATGAAATATGAATATGTAAGAAACACATTTTGATTAAAACCAAACCATTACAACTATTATCATATAACATGATACATAAGTGGATTAATGTGTGGATCAAGCCATCAAAATAATTGTCCTCTATTAAGTGTGGCTAAAGTTTGATAGAGAATCAACAAACCATGCTAAAATTGTTCAAAGATATGTAAATTAATTTGTCATATAAACTTAAACATGCTACCACACATGTCGTTGGCGTTCTTCTCCTTCACATCAGCAACACCTCAACTTATAGAGTCTATGGAGGGCGCGTCTTCGGTACTCTTATACAAACTTGGACTAATTAAATGACTTCCAAAACGTTGCCTTGTGGTACATGTGGATCCAAAATTGTTTTAATCTTGTTTGTTTATTTGATAAACATATATATAATAAAATTTTGTAGCATGCTTCATGCTTGTCAATGTAATTAATCCTTATTATTCTTATATCAAGCCTATATGATAAGTCATATGTCTTTTAGCAAATAAGTAGATTTGTCATTAACTTGACAATGACATTGATATGTCAAGTCGTACAAAGAATTTAGCAATAAAATAACATAACTTGTTGTCACATGAGGATAATTAATAGTTTAATATCATAAATTGCCACATGTTATTAAACATTTAAATTAACTCATCCTTCGTTTCGATGTTTTCATCTTCTAACTAGTAGACGTAAATTTGGGTGTTTGCGGTGGACTTCTAATATAGCAAGAAATATGGATGCAATAATCGGTTTAGAACGGAATGCCTGTGGACATAGATAAAAAGAAAATGTCGTAATGAATAATAAAAACATTTAAACCTTACACTTTATATAAAAACCAAAACCTTAAGATAATTTTGATGAAATCGTATAAAGCCTTGAAATTAGATGTTTTGTTAATATAATTATAGTTATGAATGGTATTGAATAATGTTATCTTGTGTCAATAATAAATTGGCAGTATATTTTTAGAGTCATGTTAATAATACATATTGATCATTTGCATTACCTATTGTTTTATATGTTATGTGTTTAAACGGATGCTATTTTATATGTGTGTGGTAAATATATATTACAAATTGTTTCTAAACTATTAAATAATTATTTAGTTTAACTATTTAAAACATTTAAAAACTTCACACAAAATTTGCATTTGTTCATTCATAAATATAAACTAGTTAAGTGCAATAATGTTGTTAACTACACAGATACATTAATTATTGTTAATTATAGTTATGTATGGTCTTTAATTAAGTGCAATAACATAAATATAAGCCTTAATATTTCATTGACCTAATTCAATCTGGTAATAAAATTAATCCGGTCAACAAAAAATCTCTCTTATTACTTTACTAAGAAAAAATTCTTAGGTCTGTCATTGGATTGGGAAATTAATCATAAAGGTAATATATGTGCAAACGTGTGGGGTCGGCCACAAGAGGTGGGGCCAGGTTAGGTTAATGATTATATATATTATTAACTTTTTATACACGTATAGGATATTTATTTAATTTTTTTTATTTCTTTAAAGTGGACGTTTGTTTTCTCATCTTTATTTCTTACACACCTTCTCTACTCTCTTAACCAACCCTTGTACATCATTGCTAAATGACACAAGAATGGTTATAATGCGGAAATGAAAGGAAAAAATAACCATAGTTATATGATTGGAGAAAAAGTGAGTGTTTTTAAAGAACATGTGAAAAACTGATAGCACGGCTATCTTTGTGCGTTTGTGTGTGTTTTTACTCTTTGAGTTAGAGATTTCCTTCATTGAAGCAAATGTTTTAAAAGTTGGATTGCACTTTGTGTTATGAACTATAAACTAGTGATCTTACTTTCTTACTCATCTCAATGATTCCGTTTACATAATATGAATATGAATAGGTAGGGACTAGGCTAAACGGAATAATACCTTTAGTTAAATAAACAATATCCTACGATATGTTATATTTCCCCTTATCTGATTACTATGGAATCAACAAAAAGTCATTCACTTTAAAAAGGAATTAAATCATTGGAAAATAGTGATCCATTGGGTGCATGAACCTCAACGGAAAAACTCAAAAAAAGAGTTAGATTTGTGAAAGTATTTTGGGAAAGCTTTAAGGAAACCCCACTGTCACATGACATGTGTCAGGGTGAGCAACTCTCGTTACCGCATTACAGATGTGGGCCAGCCCATGGCTTTAATTGGCCCATTTGCGATGGTGATGCCCGTTTGGGTAGGAGGGCACACTAATCGAGGCCCAAGTGGTCCTACAAACATGCAATATAAAAATCTAATGATATAACTCCAAAGCAAGTGGTCCAAATTATCCATTTAAATTAAGGGCATTTGCTAATTGGTCGGGCTGACCCGGTTTTCTTTTGTAACCTGCAAGAAGTTAACTTCCAAGTTACTGCTATAACTAACCCTGACAGTTATCCCCACAATACCCAAAAAGAATGAGAAAATCATTAGACGGTTTTTTGTTTGATGGTGTTATACATCTATATTTGGTTCAAGAATGAAGGGTGGGATGAAGGTGCCTTTTAGGTCACAGGTTCAATAATAATTACTTCATTGTTTTTATCACAACGGTGCGAGTTTTTTTGTGTAATTGGTGAAATATGATGGTATGTCTGATGTACAAACTTCTTTCGATGACGTGTCAGACAATCAATGCTAGCCGTTCAAAAAAAAAAATTTATAGTTATCTTCAAGCAAAGTCATATTTATTTAAAATGATATGTGTTTCTCTAAATATATATTTACTTTTGTTTGCATATCAAGCGAGTGGGAATCGTCTTATTTTTTCCCACTCTTTTCATATGTCATAATATAGTCACCGCTACTTTCATCTAGTCTTGTCATTTTTTTTGTATTTTTGAAGAATTTATCCCACTTTTTTTAATTTTCTGCACATACAAAATTAATTTATTTTTAGAATTGGTATTTGCATTTCATATTTAATAATTAAGTTAAATTAAAACCTAACTAACATAATAAAGTATTAGAAAATAAAATAAATTACATTTTCAAGTAAAACAAACATTAAAAATGAAAGATTTTATTAAAATAAAATTTACAGAAATTTGAAAATAAAATAAAAGACATTTAATTGAAAAAAAATAACATTTTTTGATGATGAAGTGGTTGATAAAAAAACACAGTAATAATAAAATTCAAAAGTTAGGTTTACAAGTAACAATAATCTATCCTCGACCTTGACAGTTGTGGAAGAATAAATGGCATCCATCTAGGAATATTTGACATGAATTGGGTGTGAGGAGAGCATAGAGGTGAGACAGTAGAAATAAGTGTAAAAGAATAATAGACTTTGATTGTTTGTATAGTGTTAGAAAAAAATTTCAATGTCACGCTCTTATCACCGTTGTGAATGGTCAAAATAGTCAATCAAAAGGAATGATTGGACCAAAGGATAGGAATTCCCTACCTTTTCGATTGTTAATGCTTATTTTCTAGCATCAGATTATAGCATTAATCCCAACCATCAACCTTTCAGTCACTACTTCAGCAGTTTAATTTTTTTTTAAGCCTTGACTGCAAGTCAAGCTATTCGAAAAGGAATGATTGGACAAAAAGACTTCAAACAATCCTTAGGAGCCTTATTTTCATCATATTCGCACAATGGATCTGGTTTGATATCATAAACATGAGTTGGTGTTCGATTCAAGAACAAATAGATTTGCTTTAGTCTTGTATTCGCAGGATGGCACCCAACAGAAAACCATCATCGGTAATGCCTAGAAGATTTTGACCTCCCTCCCTCAAATAATCGTAACAATCCAATTCAATCACAGTCACTTCACATGGAACATGGATCCTTTCCTTATCAAAGTCGCTAAACCAAAATCATAAACAAAAAAAAACTATGGAATGAAACATGCTTTCATGAAGAGTTTTTATTTACATTGGTCTCGAAGAAAATAAAATGTAACACCTGATTTTGATTACTCTGTGATAGCTTCATCTGTTGATTTGATTTTCATCCTTCGGTGATTTTAAGATGTTTCACTATAAGAGGTGATTATTTTTTATTTAGTTTTTCTTAAACACACCACTTTAAAATAAAAATTATTCTTTATCATATCTACATATTAGACTATGTGTTGTGGGATAGAGCTTCATGTGAAATTATCATGTAATATTGCGACATGTGACGTTAACTGGACGCTGACTGAGCACTAGATAGAGATCCTGATAAAGTAGTCTGACACTGTTGCAGATCAGGTGATCAGAGGCATTAGCAAATTTCTTAGCTTATTTGATTTTCTTAACGTAAACCAATAATATAAAATTAAACGTTATAATCAAATAAAATTCATTAAAAATATTAAAAAAAATAAAAAATACATAATAAAACAAACATAATAAATAAAAAAAATCTAACTAACTTGGTTGTGACTCCGGAACAACCTCGTCGATATAATCAAATGAACTGCAAGTCAAGCTTTTCGAAAAGGAATGTTTGGACAAAGACTTCAAACAACCCTTAGGAGCCTCATTTTCATCATCTTCGCACAATGGATCTGGTTTGGTATCATAAACCCGAGTTGGTGTTCGATTCAAGAACAAACAGTACAAACATAATAAATAAATAAATAATCTAACTAATTTTGGTTGTGACTCCAAAACAACCTTGCCGGGATAATCAAATGGACTAAACGTAAAGTTGTAAAAGCCTCGTCATCAATAAGATCAAAACTTGGTTGAAACGAACCATCCCAATTATCAATAAGATCAAAACTTGGTGTTGTGATTTTTTTATAAGAAATGAGGTAGTATTTATAGGGTGAAATGTAATTTTTGAAATTTTTTATTTTTTTTAAATGAACCAACGGCTCTATTTCTTTTCCCAAAGTCCCCAACGGCCACTTTACCTCCTTTAGCCCCCTCATGCCCACCCCATCCCGCCCCTGTGTTGTTGTGTTCGCGACTAGGGTGACGAGCCACGTGGGTGGCGCCCCCCATCACGCCATCGACAACACCTAACCTTAGACATGTCCAAGTTCGTCATGAAGCGTCATTTCAAAAGGATCGCATACTCATTAAATAACAACATATATTTGTTTTAGGCCTGAGTTAATGAAAACCTATATGTTCGCTGATTTTTTGAATATCAAACCAGCGAAAATATAATATATTAGCAAATAGAACTAAAAGGTTGAACGTGTTCCTTCAAAGTAGCCAATTAAATATTAAAAACTAGATGATGTGACAAAGGCACCATAGCAAAACCAATGAGCCAAACAATCATAAAAAAATCATAGACATTTGATGTTTACACTTTACATCCAGAGAAAGGATCCACTGGATTTTTTTATTACATTCATAGAACCGGATGTATGATATCGATAACACATATGTATGCATCTTTTCATATCATATTGGATCTAGTTTGGTATCATAAACCTAAGTTGGTGTTCGGTTCAAGAACAAATATATCTGCTTTAGACTCATATTCGCACGGTGGCACCCGACAGAAAACCATCATCGGCAATGCCTAGAAGATTTTGTCCTCCCTCCCTCCAATCATGGTGACAACCCAATTCAATCACAATCGTTTCCTAATCACAGCCACTTTACATGGAACATGGATCATGGATCCTTTCCTTATCAAAGTTGCTACACCAAAACCATCAAAAGAACTCTGGAATGAAACGTGCTTCCATGAAGAGTTTTTTTTACATTGGTTTTAAAGAAAATGAGATGTAACACTTGATTTTTGTTACTCTGCGATAGCTTCTTCAGTTGATTTGATCTTCATCTCTCGATGGTTTTAAGATGTTTCATTATAAGAAGGTGATAATTTTTATTTAAGTTTTTTTTAAACACACCACTTTAAAATTAAAATATTATTTATCATACCTACGTATTATACAGTAGCCTGTGTATTACACGGGTTGATTAAATAAATATTAAATAAAATAAAATTTTATTAATTAAAAAACGATATTATAAAATAAGATATGATTGAAATTACGTATAAGTAAGGAGTATAAGTAATAATACAATATTTTCAACTTTTTAAACTTTTCGTATTTTTTTAAATTGAACATTTTGTTTCAAACCGTTTTTTAAAAGAATATGTCATTTTTAAAAATCCCCCTATCATAACTCCCAAATTTAAGTATTTTTTGTTTATAAAAACTTTAGTTTTTAGAAACATCAATTTTAAAATGTTTTGAATTTTTAATAACGTTTGATCTTTTAGAAAAAAATTATTTTTTATAAAGTTTCATATTAATATAATTAGTAATTAATATAAATATTTAATAAAAAAGATAAACAAGAAAATTTTAATGAAAAAAATGTAATGCTTACACATATTCCTTTTAGTTATCTTTTTATTAAAATAAACAGATCTGAGTTGGTCATGAAGCATCAATTCAAAAAGAGCACATACTCGTTAAATTACAACATATAATTGTTTTAGGCCTAAATTAATGAAAACCTATATGTTCGTTAATTTTTTGAATATCAAAATATATATTGGCGTTAGAACTGAAAGTTTGAACTTATTCCTTCAAAGTAGGCGATTAAATATAAAAAAAGGGTAACTTTGTAAAATAATAATTAACTTTCAAAAATGTTCCAATTAGTTAACTCAAGTTTTAAAAGTGTTCCATTTAAGTCACTCAGTTTTCATATTTTATATAAGTCTTAACATGTTTTTTAGCATGTTATACTTTTTGTTTCAGTTTGAAAATATTTTTTCTATCTTTTGTTGCTGATATGAAACGTTGACGTAAATTTTAGGTACTTTGATTTTATTTTTTCATAATTAACATGTTTTTTTTAATTTTTTAATATAATTTTATATATTAAAAATTCTGACCCTCACGTCTTCTCCACCGTTACTTTCTTGACATAAGAAAATTCGATTATGACTCGATTTGATCGTTTAGTGGTCCAATTTGAAAAAAACATGCATGAGTGATTAAATTAAAACACTTAAATGATATTCTTTGATAAAAAAACTAAATGATGTCGTTAGCAAACCAATTAGCCAAACCATCATAAAAAAATCGTAGACATTTGATGTTTACACTTTACATCCATAGAAAAGGATCCACTTGATTTTTTATTACATTCATAGAACCGGATGTATGATATTGATAACACATATGTATGCATCTTTTCATATCAATCATTTAAGATATTTATTTAATAAAAATATAAAAACCCAAACATTAAACGTGTATTTTAATAATAGATAGGAGCTCCGACGACGCGTTGTGAAACACAACATATAAGTTTTTATATTTTATATTAAAAGAAAACTATAGCAATGTCATATGCAAATTACAAATAATAAAATCCTTACTTTTGTGTGTTAATTTTTTGATATAAAATATTAACGTATGAAAAGGTTATAGTGATTAATAATAGTGATGAAGTTGGTTTAAGAAACAACAATTATAATAACATAATTGCAAGGTGTGTAAAAGATAATTAATATAGTCAAATTAATAAAAAATCGTTTTACCCCTTTAACCCTTCACAAATTTATTGATAGGAATCAAGATTTTCTTGAATCCATGTTGATGTCATGGTCACGATTACTCCTATTTTGTTAGATACATCGCCTAATCTTATTCCATGTTCGTCTATTCTTTTCTGTTCACTTTTCATATTGGCCCAAGTTCAGAAAGTGACCCAAACTCCGTTTTTATTCTAGATTTGACTGAAGCATCCATGTTCACAAAACCAATGTTTTCATATAAAGTGCCCTTTTTGTGTAGGGCTTTGGTTATTGGGCCTTGTGGACTCGGTATCTGAAACTTCAAAATAACCTCAACTAATCGACGGATCGACCATGGCAAGTTTAAAAGAGAGATGTCTATTTTTTTTGGGTTGGATTTTTTATGAAATGTAAATATATTTTTCTTAAAATATTTTTATGTTATATTCTAGCAAATGCTTAAATATATTTAGATTTTAGTTATTTTCATTCAAAGATTCAATTTTTATAAGAACATTTTTTTTCTGGTTAGGCTTGGTTAGACAGTCCAATTAATAATCTGAACGGTTCTACAAGTTAGGTTTTTCTACACTCTTAAATTAGTTTATACTCAAATATGATATTGTAAAAACTAAGTTCGGCCAACTCTAACTATGAATTTATTTAAATAATTAAAACCCCACCCTTGTTTCTCACCCCCCACCCCCGCACCCCCCGGTCCATCTGACTCTTTTAACTACCGCTAGCCTAACACAACCAAGAATGTCCACCGCTTCCCTAAGCCGCCACCTCTTCTTACACCTCCACCAACTCGACCAGTGCCAAAGCACTATTTCAAATCGAAGCTTTGAAGAGGTAGCCACCACCACAATGTGGATGAAAGGGTAGTGGCCTGACCACCCACAAACTACTACCTACCACTAGGGGTGTTCAAAAAAACATATATCCCAAAATATCTGAAATCTGATTCATATCCGAATCCAAATAAACCGATCCAAATCCTTATTCAGATATTTAGATCGGATCTCATCCGAATCTAAATTCCTTTTTCGGATTTTAGATTGGATTTCGGATATCATAACTTTTTTATTCGGGCTATTTGGATTATTTGGATATCCGATTAATTCGAATAAGAATTCAACTATATTTCTAGCTTAATACTTATTACCTAATTACCTATTATGTTTTCAACTCAATACTCAAGAATCTTGACAAATTCCAATTCCTCTAATCCTAAACAATTATACAATAATCGATTGTTATTCTAAATTAGAGATTTTAATCTTCGGGTTCTATACAATTGGCTATTATGTTTCAATTCAAAAAAGTGTCCAAGTCAAATTTGTATCATTTGGTTTTATATATTTTATTATGATTTTAAACTTATAATATGTTAACAATAAAAATTTAGTAAAAAAAATTAGGAACAAAAAACAGGAAAAATTGCTATTTGGTTTATTCGGATCGGATAGAAATATCCTTATTCGAATCGGATCGGATTTGATTTCGGATGGAGTCATGAAATTTCCGAATAGTCCGATCCGATGAATACCCATATCTACCACCACATTCATTGACCACCACAATTAAAGCTTAAATATTCCACTATTGCGAACCAAACCCTAATCGCACATATCTGAACCCAAATCCTCTTTCGAGACCTATATCTGACAGCAACTGTAGACTCAAAAAAAGAAAAAATATGTTTGTATTGAAATGATAAAACAAACAAAACAAAACTCAAGGGCAAAAATGGTAACCAAATATTTATATTATAAGAGATACAATATGGGGACTGTGGAAAACCAAGTACCTGGAAAAAACCGATTCTGAGTGGAAACACCACGCCCCTGAAATTGAGGTGTTAAAATTTGTCTTGACCTAGTGAAAATTCATCGGGTTCGTCGGTTTGGAAGAATTATTTATGGGGCGGTTTAAAACTTTTTCGTTATGGTTGGACTACATACTTTCTTTGGGGCGGTTTTATTAAAATTAGAAGCATAATCATTTATTTTGGTGTGTTTTTTTAAGTATTTAACTCGCACACGTTTTTTTTTTTAACGTTCTCTCTATCTCTGTTTTTGAGATTGAAAGATGGCTACATCAAAGCATGTATCACGACTCTGTATGACCCTAACAAAAGAATTCCTAAAATACTCTCGTGGCACTGCCCATTCAGTTGCTAAATTAACTATAGGGTAATATTCATCCTATGAATAATCATTCTTCTCGCATATATACAATATTAAATTAAAATGATAAATATTTTAGTTGCACACGAAATAGACGGTAACCTATAGCACATTAAGAACCCAAATTCTTATTTTAATCTTTTAACGGTGTTTCAGAAACAAAGGGTCTAGAAAGAGAGAAAAAAAAACTTAGAAACAATTACATATAAATAACTTTAACTAATCAAATATGAATTACAAAGTATGAAATAAATAAAATTAAAAAAAAAAACTAAATAAACGGTAAAATAACTGTGGCGACACAACGTAAAACCGAGAAAAAAACTAATATAGCGTAGATGTATCAAATAACAAAATAAAAATGGAAGGGTTACCGGTAGGGCTGTAAACGAGCCGAGCCGAGCCGAGCCAGGATGGGTTCAAGCTCGAGCTCGAAGCTTATCGAGCCGAATCGGCTCGGGCTCGAAAATTTTAATGAGCTGAAAACAGCCGCTTGAGTTTGGCTCGTGAAAAGCTCGAGCCAACTCGATTTAAAAAATTGCATTTTTTGAGTACTTCGTATTTGAGGAAACAAATATTATTATTTAAAATATAAGCAATTTATCTTCAAGTTATATATTTTTTTAAACATAATATTTAATATTTTAAAAAAATCAATTTTTATTTTAAAAGAACCTTGTTAAAATCCTAATATAATAATAATAATAATAATTAATATAATAATAGTAATAATAATATTATTATTATAATACTTTAATTATTATTATTATAATACTATATATACGCACCGAGCCATGAGCTAAGCCAACGAGCCGAACTCAAACCGAGCTAATCCTTGCTCGAGTTCGGCTCGTTTAGAATTCGAGCCGAGCTTTTTATACAGCCCTAGTTACCGGTTGCCTCAACCTGCAAGGCGTGAACACTTTGAGCCACCGTAATTTGAACTTAAGATACCGCCACCCTCTCCCGTCATATCAACCACCTACAGAGATCACAAAGAGGGAGAGCAAGTGCATTTCACCATTATCGAGACACTTGTTTGAGGTCCATAGTCACAGAGGCACTCATTAAACCCCCCAGCTGTAAACATAACTCCCGCCATGTGACTCTCCGACCCCACACACCCCCTCCATAAACCCCAATCCCCTCGCATCATCTCCACCACCACACCCATGGCCTCATCCCCCATCACCAACACTCTCATCGCCCTCTGCATCCTCATACTACTACCCTCACACGCGCCTCACGCGCCGCCCTGCCCATCGTCGACGCCACCAACCACCTCTCCCTCCGCCTCTCCTCCGACGACCTCGAATGGCCGACACCGTCGACGTCGATTTACAACGACGACGACGATGACGATATCGCCACCGTGAACGGCCACAGATCTCTGTTTTGGAAGAGGATGAGCTACTACATTTCGTACGGTGCACTCGCGGCCAACAGAGTGCCGTGTCCGCCACGCTCCGGTCGGTCGTATTATACTCACGACTGTTGGAGAGCTAGAGGTCCGCCGCGGCCGTACACCAGAGGTTGCTCCACCATCACGCGTTGTCGCCGGTGAGATCCACCGTCGTGATTGTTAGGTCAGTGTTTGAACCTACGTCGTCTCTATTTATATTTACCAGAGGATTTGATACTGTGTGTTTCTACTATGTTGTTTGAGTATGTATCAAAGTATCATCTTAATTGTGTTTATGAGACTTTAATTACTTTATTGTTGAACAAACAACATTATGTCAATCCTATATGATTTTGTATCTATAAGCTTATATTTTGTGCGCAATTGAATTCACAGTCACTTTTATGGGTGACAATCACCGGTACCATTAGGCTAGAGGGCATGGGCTACTTCATTATTCTAATCTAAGTGATTTATTGTTGGATGAAGAGCATTGAACAATGTATGATGATTTTGCCCCTGAAGCTTTTGATTTGTTGTGTGATTAAAGTTTTGACTTGATAAAAAATTACTTGTTATGTTATTAGACACAGGAGCCGGGCATGGGTTCCTTACTGTGTGATTGCATGTTTGAGTGGCCTCTCTACTCAGGTTTTTTAGTCCATAAAGTGCATTTTAAGCAAACCACACGTGATTAGGATGAGTTGAATCAACAAAACCAGAGGTTAAGCCATGTAAACTGTATCCATCAAGTCATCGTGTAGGAAGGCTTAATTAACATCCACTTGTTGTATTTCCCACCTGTGAGAAAAGGCAAGTAGTAGCGGGTTTGATTACTGGACTGAAAGTATTAGGTAGTCTAGGCCCTCAGTTTGATGAAAATAGTCGGCGACCAATGGCGTATCTATATATTGAGGAGGGGGGCAGCCGCCCACCCTAAATGAAAAATTTTAAGTGTTATGTATATGGAAAAATCCCAACCGCCCCCTTTAAAATTTTGTAATCGCTCCCCTTAAACTTTTGAAACTGAAGAGAAAACAATAATGTCGCAAACACATTGTCAGGGGTGGAACTAAAATAGAGTTACAGTTCAACGAATCATATTTTCTCGTTAACCGGAGTCTATAACCTAGTAGACTCTTAGTACTTACACACTCAAATAATCAAGTAGTTAATAGGAAGAAAAACATTTATATCGAGATAAATGTTTTTGACTATTAAGCAAGTTAAATTTATATTGGCCGACATTGTTCTCAAGCATGTTAAATATTATCGTTATTAAAGAGTTTGAGAACCATTTTAGCAATGAGTTTAATTGTCTTAAAATATCATATATTATTATTTTTATGAGTATAATTGTTTTAATGCAGTTCTTGATATATATGAAAATACAAGATTTTAGGGATTATTTTAGCGATGTTTTTCGGTAATGAACCGGATCCGATCTGACCCGAACCGGACTGGACCAAAAATATATTATAGTGTGATAACCAAATGACCCTTAAAAATCACCGCCCCCCATGAAAAAAATTCTGGGTTCACCACTGTCGGCGACAAAGCGAGCTTTATAGCAACAAATAGAGCAATTATGCTAGTGCTTAATGTGATATACCCACTCGCACCCCATGATATTGCCCTCATGTGGAGGTGGTACTAATGCCCGTGTTTGGTGACATTGAGAGTTGTATAGCGATGGTGATAGTGGTGATTGTGATGGGGAGGGCGGGAGATATAAGTGGTATAGAGACAGTAGGGGCAAAGCAGTAGATGATACATTTTTCATGGGAACGTGATGGGAACTGTAGGTATGAGAGGTGTGAACATCGTAGCACAAGTAACCTCGGTTAGATGTGTAGCCAAGAAATATACATGGAACAAATTTTGGGGACAATTTAACATCTCATATATCACCTAGACAACATAAGCAACTTAAGGTACGCAGAAGTGAATAATTAGATTTAGAGTGAAAGAGAAGATCAAAAGGAGATGTGTGTGCAATTGCGTCACAAGGAAGTTTGTTAACGAGGAAAGTGGCGGTTGCATAAGCATGATACCAATATTTGTTGGGTAGATTAGCAAAACGAGTCAAGAGCTTGAGACTTATATGGCATTGGATGAATACAAAGTATAAAGGCTATAATCTATAATAAATATTACAAAATATCAATAGCCCAAACTAGATATATAAAGGAATGGCCCCCAAATGTGACAATGAACAATTTAAAGTTGAATATCACTATGAGTGTTTGATAATGAAAATGGAAGTCTAGTAGATTTTGATGTTAGATATGAGTTACAATTTTTATTCACGGACTTATTAAAATGAAAAGCTAGAATATGTTTAAAGACAAAGTTGGATGAATGTCTAAGCCGGGTGTGCCATAGATATTAGAAGACGTACCAGTGTTTGACACTACTTGATCTGTGCTAAGATAGAGTAAAGTATCATGAAGTAATGAAGAATCAGATGTCATATTTGTAGGAGCACTAGAATCAGTATCCATGAATCAACCTGTTGAGTCAACTAATTTAATTTAATTTAATATTTTAACTAAAAATGACTATTAGGATAAAAATTCAAATTTAAAACGTCGAACGTGTAAAAAAACCAAATGTGCCGAAAGGGTTTTTCAGTGGTTCATATGGTTTTAAAGGTTTTTTTATATAGCTACTCATCCCATTTTATTTCTTAATGGCACCAATGTGGAACAAATTTAAAAAATAAACTAAAAACCTTTTCTTTACTTTTAAATGGTTGTACCTTGCGATTTAAAAGTTGTAAGCATATGAAAATAACACAATTGCCTTAAAGATTTCTATTATGAGGTAGCATAGATATTTAAAAGGAATATATTTTTATTTTTGTTTGTTCATATCATATACAATTATACAAACACCCTGAGCCTGAAGTCATGGAACCCAAATGTACGTTTATTGGGCCAACTACCTAGCCCATAAATACACAAAATCATGGTTGGTTGACTATATTTGACAACGGCTTCTAATTTCAAGAAGCCCTATAGAATGCGGCTCGTTTTAAGCCCAAAAGATTAACTTGTTGCTTTTTTAATGTGAACACGCATCACACGTGTATGAAAACTATTTGCGTAATAATTTAACATTATATTATTCATTCTTATCTTTAATTTAAAAATAACACATGACTATTATGCTTAATAACTATTTCCTTCTTTCTTAACGTGTTTACTATTTTTTAATCGACAACTTTGCGTGATCGAATTTTTTAGTACTTGTATAACTTAACCTACACATTTAAAAAAATAAAAACGTAACACAAATATAATAGAACATGTGATAATATCCAGCACACTATTTGAATAGTAGTGTAGCAAAATTAAACAAGTTAAATATCTTAATTACTAACCTTTTTTCTGACATAAATTTGGGATTGTAAGTCCGAGTGGACAGTATTTTATTAAAATGCTATAATCTCTTTCATAAATGTTGCAGTTTACATATAAGATTATTCATATAATAAATTCATATAATATGAAAGTGGAAACGACATTGTAGTTTCCAATTAGCCTTTTTCAGTCTCTAAACATGCGTTACACGTATACACGCGTACCCGACAAACTGATACTTGACTTATCTCTCCCTTTGCATAGGGTCTAGAAGTCTAGAAAGAGGCTAGATCGACTCGTTATATGATGTACGCGGTTTTACACACTTTGTGTAGAAGGTTGTTTCCCGCGGCTTGAATCACCACTTTAATTTCACAATATAGTAGCTTTACAGATTTTTCCAAGGCTTGCTTTGCGGTTAACACAATTGAGTTTTCTAGTTCACTAATTCAAACTAAATGCAGCTAAATCGCCGTACATGATATTATAATTCTATATCAGGTCTTTCATCCATAATCCTATATGGTATAAACACATTTTAAAACAAGAACATAACATCTCAAAATCTTAAATCCAAGATCAGAATCTTAATAATTATTACTAGTATGTACACGATCAAAACACATTTGCACATTAAATGTTGACTTATTAAAACTCAACGTTGACATGCAACATAATAGTCTACCTAATCAAAATGAACCCATAATGATAACATTACTTCATATACACTTGAATATTATTATCAACACGTTTCTTAAATGAAGCTACGTTAAACACTTCCAACAAACTTTCCACCGGTTCATGCACGTAAAACTGCGATTTCCATAAACAGATGTCGACAAACTTGACATTAGGTACGAGAAGACCATTTTTCATTTTCCATGTTTATTATTACTAAAAAAACGGTTGGAAATTTCCTATGTGAACCACATGGGATGATTGTGATGTATTTAAGTTGTTAACTAGTGGTTTTCGTCGGCCAATTTGACAACTCTCGAGTGGGGACGAGGTGTGATGTTGACCGTAGCGGTCCGTGTGAAATGAAACGGAGGTGGACCGGGTCCTACGTTTGTAGCCTTTGGTACTACTTAAATCGTAAATAGTAATGGCTTATGGAGTTACCACGACTCGACGAAATTGACCGCAGATGGCTCATGGGTAGTGGCTTATTGTTGACCTCGGCTTATGGCGGCCCCTACGTAACACGTAATCTACCCACGTGCTAAATAACCCCTTGAAATATAGACTTTTACGATCCAAAAATTTTGTTAGAATAGTAGTCTTCGGCGTTAAAAATTATATATTCTAAAATAACATATTTTTTGCTTAATGGACGATTATGGTCTTGATTTACATTTTATATGGTTTTTAATCATTAGTGAAAATCTAGTTTTTATTTTTATTTTTATAATGTCTCACTCACGTACCCTCTAAACATACTTTTAAGTCTGCATCAATGTTTATCATGTGACTAAAGCCAGCAATATGATAACGCTAGATGCAAGCCCTTTAGTTAGAGTTATGCATGTAACGTTCAGTGCATAACTCATATTTAATATCGAATTCACACACACTAATCGACTCCTAAATTACAAAAAATTAGCACACAATGAAACTTAAACCCTTCCACCTGTGAGGAATTTTATTAGTATTTTGATACAATTGAGTTACAAGTCGTGTGACTTGTGACTTTGTGAGTAACTCTTTTATGAAGAAAATAATAAACAAAAATAAATAGTAACAATAATATTGTTAATATTACTATTATTGAATGACATACGCTCGTTGCCTTTCTTCTAGGCTTGACCTTATTTTGATGGTGATGCTTATTTATAATTTATTTCTTTAATAAAGTAGTTATGTATTATTCTTGGATATTGACTCTCCATTTGGGATGTTTCAGTTCCCACCGTCGGCTCTATATCTCGTGGGGTTCTCTGAATCTTTTCAACCTTTCACATATTCTCCATATTTCCTTTGTTTTTGTCTTAATTGTTATATATATGTTTTTTTCTTTTTTCTTTTTTCTTTTAGTTTGCAAGGTTGTGGGTTATAACGATTAACGTGTGTATCTAGAAGACTCAAGCTCACTCTCCATTTAAGTTTCAACAAACACGATTCAACATCGCTAGAAACAACAATCATAACTATATGAAACATGAAACACTACGTTTTCTAAGGGTTTACAAACTAGGACCAAAAGATCAAATCAAATCCTTTTCATTGACACTATAACGTTGTAAATATTGAGGGGAAAAAACAATTAGCGAGTGATGGTCAATGCGTGATATTTTGCATACGGGTCTGGTTTGAAGGTATTCATGAATTATTGATGGTCCAGTACGTAGGGATAGAAAACAAACTGCAAACAAATAAATCAAAATAAAATTTAAATCAAGACAAATAAAACCGCGACTCTAGCAAATGGTGTTACATCATTATTTGAATCTTGAAACGGACCTGCGAATCAGGCTCTATCATAATTTCTGTTTTCTCAAGAGCTTTTGATATGTATTAATTTCATCTAAAAATAGACTCATTGGTTCTATTGTTAATGTTCTATCACAAAATAGTAACATTCATTACATAATAACAAAATTTTGTGATGATATAATAACAAACCTAGATCATTAATTAATTTAAGCGGTCATGGTTCGTATTCTAAATTTTCATAATACAAATATATATATATATATATATATATATATATATATATATATATATATATATATATATATATATATATATATATTATGTGCATATAATAAAACATACACATGGCTTAGGAATGTATTGACTCTATACATAATTAAACGAGATTTGTTCTTCTTTTGTTTCGAATTTTAGAATAGATGAATGAGCATTACATCTCAAATGTATTTTTTTATTTTAAAAGTTTTTAAGATTATACAACTTAATTATTTTGTTTTACATGTACTCACAGTGGATATTGTTCTATCTAGATACCGTCTCATTTACAAAATAAATAAATGGTATAAAATATTAATTAAAAAATGCAACATTATAAAAAAGTGTTGATGGTTAGAAAATGAGGGCGGAGAAAGCGGAAACACGTGGTGTAGACAGTAAAGAGTAAAGAGACCCGAAAACGTGATTTCGGTGCGTTGTCGGGTGGGTTAAAATGGTAAGATGTCAAAGTTCCGTATCACATTTTCTGGGTTTAAGATTTAACGAGAATTCACCTGTGGATTCAGGCGTGAATTGAACGCTTATTG
Organism: Flaveria sonorensis; assembly: GCA_025506505.1. Taxonomy (NCBI): domain Eukaryota; kingdom Viridiplantae; phylum Streptophyta; class Magnoliopsida; order Asterales; family Asteraceae; genus Flaveria; species Flaveria sonorensis. Next base: position 73,974,211 of record CM046432.1, read on the forward strand.
AAAGCGAATATCATAACCAAACCTCTGATCATATAATATTCTGCATATATGTGTATATATACGTCGGATTTTGCGGAAACAGAGAGTTTTAATTGGTTTTTTGATTTATTTCTGTGAGATCGGTCGCCGGAGATATGTCAATCGCCGGCCGGCGTTGCGACGGTGTAAGTGTGTGTAGAGCGGAGGGGGGAAGAGGATTTTGAAAGCCGTGTAAGAGTGGGTATTTAAAGAAGTGTAAGGATTGTTTGGTAGTATTTTAATGAATATTACGAGTTAATCTTTTTATTTTTAACAGCAATTTTTATTATTAGGAAATCAATCAAACTTTTATGTCGTAAGATTTGAACATACAATCATTTAATTGGAGAACATAATTTTTACCATCAACTTATCTTCTTGAGGACTACTACGAGGTTATTTATAATGATTTATAATCTTTTAATAATTAAATGATAATCTTATAGGGTTGCTTGATAGTCTTGGTTACCTTTTAATAGTTCAAATCTTTTGATGGTTAAAAGTTAACCCTATCGAATGATTAAGAGGTTAAATCATAATAGTATTTTTTAACTATTCAGTATTAGAGTTACCTTATAACTATTAAAAGGTTATAAACCATTAAAAGACTATAAAATAATCCCTAAGTTTGAATGGTTAATATATAACATCTTAATAGTTAACTTTTACACATTCAGAATTAAGATTGCATTCTTAACTATTAAGAGACTATAAACTATTAAAAGATAGCATCTTGATGACCATTAAGAGGCTACCAAATAGGTCATTTAGTAATTGGAAAACAATCTATCTATTCTGATATACGGAGTTTTTTTTGCGACACATGGTTCGATTCCGTACATTATCATATTGATTCTCCCGTTTTTAACATTTAGTTGAATCACATTCTTCTTTCTTTGATTTTTTTCTATTAGGACGATTTTTCTTATAAGTGTATACCCGACTTAATATAAACACTTAAGATCTAGATAGATAACTTTCATGTCGTGATATGCATCCTTGCATACACATCAATGTACAAAGAATATATTACCTATACATACAAAATCCTTTCTACACACAATTATGAATTTCAAGTCAACTAGGATTGAACCCCTGCGCGTTGCCGCGGGGATCTTTTTGTAGGGTAATGAAAACCATATTAGCATAAAAGAGTATGAAGTCATCGACATGTTTTCTATGTCAAAATGTCATAACTATTTTAAACATAAGAGTACATTGATGTTATATATCAACCAACGATTACACAAAAAGATGGTTTGGCTAGATATATACATAAATTACGTGATAGCCCAACCAACGGTTGTAAAAAACATATGTATCAACTTTCGTAAAGTAAATAGTAGTTTGTTTAAATTTGTAATTTAATTCCAAAAAGAACTTTTAAAGAACGTCATTTAAGCAAACCCATTAAAAAATTTAAGTTATTTTAGCTTTGTATTATAAAATTATTGTATGTTATATGTGAGTAAACTAAGTTATGCTTATTTATAAGTTATTAAATTTAGGTGGTCAAACTAAAAGGTTTTAAAGCTTTCCTGGAGAAACCGACATGTTGTAATAATAGTATATATATAACAAAGGAGATTATTGAAAAAAAAAAGAATGGGATACCGGATAACTAAAACCCTTTGTAAAAAAATATAATTAATCATTTGTTTAATTCTGTAAAATATATACATTTTTAACTAGGTGTTTTAAAAGATAAGTGTTCAACCAAGCTGAATGATTAATTTAAATCGTTTAATATATTTATAGAGGAATTCTTTTTACCTATATTTCACTTCTTAAAATGTTGCATAAAACATTGAAAAAGTTGTATTTCGCCTTAAAGATATTACATTAACCTAAAACAAATTTTTTTACAGAAGACTGTGTTAGGTGAAGTTATTTTAGATTTTAAGCAAAATTTTGTTAGCTAATACAATATATCTGTTAGCAAATATAACATTTTTTGAAAGGTTAATTCGAAAAGATTATACTAGGTTTATTATTATAGTAGGGTGTTTTTTACAGTGAAATTTAAATTAAATGTTTGGAATAGTTTTTATACATGAAAAACAAGGAACATGCGTAGTTGTGAAGGGTTGAAATTTTGGTTGGCAACTTATCCATGTCGCCTCTTCTTCTAAATCTTTCCATAAATGCACATGCATGCTTAGCTTCTACATGACATCCCATCAAGTGTCAATATCACCCCAAATCTTTTACCTTTTCATTTTTACCCCACATGACTTTGGTTGCACTCAATCCCCAATATTAACCTCAAGACTTATAGCATCTAACTATATTTCTATGCATATACTTATTTTGCTTATCGAAATTGATATGTTTGAGTATACGTATTCATCAAAGATACTAATGGGACCCAACCGAAATAAGGGGAGATGAGAAAAACTATGGATGGCGACAATTAAGATCGTTGCCATAGGTTTATGTTAGTCATACCACCTTGTGGTATATAAGCAAATAATGTCTCGTACATTTCTCATGTTCTGGCTTCTCATGTGTTTGTCAATTGGGTAAATGACTATTTATTTTGAAAATAACTAACGGTTCTTTCCCTTTTAGAACGAAACATGCATTCAAAGTCGGTATCAAGGATGTGGTTTGTTATATTTTACACATATCGATAAAATGCTAAGCTTGAGCTTGACTCGTAGTATGCCACGTCTCGTTTTGTTTACAAATTGAATTGAGCCGCTCGACTCATTTATTTTAACAAGCTATAATGCTAAGCTCGAGCTCTAGTCGTACAAATGTTCGAGCCAGCTAATGTTTCCTGCAGTCACCTTATTTATTAGAAATATTAACTTTGCTACATTTTTCACGTATTGATAAGCTAGACACTATTCCCACTTATTTAGATTGATATTTAAAATTTTCGATCCTTGTATAGTTTCATACTTGTTTCTCTCAGTAAAAATGTTAAAAACAGTAATATGATTACGATCTATTTAAATATTTGGTTGATAGCAAAAATTAAGTTTAGAAAATATATTATAATTTTGGCTTAGGGTTCATATATACTAAAATTTAGGTTTTAGAACGAGTCAAACAAGTGGGCCAAAGAGTCGAGCTTACCATAGCTCGAGTTCGGCTTGTATACAAACTAAACCAAATTGTAAACAAGGCAAGCCGGCTCCGCTTATTTGTGAACAAACTGATTTCGAGCGAGTTACGAGTTTTCTTACTCGTACGTAGGTCATATTACCTACATGTGTATGTGTTATATTTCATATACATGCGTATGTTATATACGTAAATAAAAGTATTTTTTGAAATAGTTCTTGAATTTAAGGATAAAGAACAATAATCATTACATTTATAACATTTTATTATGTTTAACCTTTTAATTATTGATAAAAGGAATAATTAAATTATTTTATTATTTTTTTCCTTTAATAATTCAACTTCTCTCTAAATCCCTCTCATGCAGGTACATATCCAAATTTCAAGTTTCAACAATGGTCACCTTTTGTTTAATTAATTATAATATCTTAAGTGCAAATTGTAGTTTCCGTCAAAAAGGGGAATAGTATGGCCTAAAATAGTAAACATGGAGAACTGAAAGTTGAGAAAAAAATAAGGGTTAAAAGTGGGCAAGTTGAACAAGTTGTGTCCTAGGCCTAGGGAGTGGATTATTATTATTATTTGTTATCCTATCACATGCTACGTTGCATCATACAAATATCCACAATCAATTCACCTTTTAACTTTCATAATATAAAAACATTTTGTTTAGATATGTGAGTTGTCGTGTAGATCACTGGAACTATAAATACACAGAGTGTGTAACTTACTATTTCTTGCTTTATATGTTTAGGATAATGATTTCTTGGTATTTGTTTAGAGAAAATAATATTCATATTAACTATTGGTTTATAGGAAGTCAACTTGTGATTAGGAGCATGATTTATTAAACTTGTTGTCAAAGTCAAACATTTAAAATGTCCTCTTTCTAATAAATGCAAAATATAAAAACTTGTAGTTCAAATAAAAGTTGAAAAGTAACCTTTTTCGATAGCTTGAGATACAATACCTTTGTTGCACTAGAATGATGTAATCGAGTTTTCTTAAATGGTTGATTTTTTTCAACCTTAATGGCTCGCAACAAGCCACCAATACCTATGGCATTAGAGGTGAATCTCGCTCATCAAAAGATCTGTTTAAAAGATGCTTCAAATAAACTGATGTAGCAACACACATATTTTATAAACAAATCATTAGCTTTTCAAGCGGAGCTACCAACCTCATACCCGGGCTTACAAAAATTTTCACTACCTAGCTTTAACTTATTGTTATAGGTAAACACAATTTAATCTTCCCCCGCGTCATTGCTTAGTCATCATATAAGAACTTTTGAGACCGTGAGTGTGACTTGCCAAACTTGTCAAATATTCAACCCTCTCTAATACCACTTTTTACAGGGTCGTTATGAGACCGTGAGTGTGACTTGCCAAACTTTTCAAATGTTAAACCCTCTCTAATATCACTTGTTACAGGGTCGTTTGTTGAGGCTCTGTGCAATGCTCTCGGGTCAGCCATGTTGTTCTGTTTATTAGTAGGGTTCATCAGTTTCATATATTATGAATTTCTAACTGTCGACCGGTGGTAAGCTGAAAGTGCAGAAACTTACTTTGTACACTCTAAAACATTAACCAATAATGTTTCCTTATAAAAAATTACAGAGTAGCTAGTAAAGTCGTGAGAATAACCAATTTTATATATATATATATATATATATATATATATATATATATATATATATTAGAAATTTAGGACTTCAACATGGCCATAATATTTTCGTGAGAGGATGATGGGTAACTACTAACTAGAAAGCTAGAAGCAGAGAGAGTAGTAGGCCAGTGGATACTGGAGTTCCAACTTGGTGGGACCATACCTTCCGCAATTTGCAATTGCACATGTATTACCCCCTATTTCTTTGGGCATGCATTTATCAACCAATTTCCTAGCTTTTCTGAATCACAACTATTTTATTATTATATTCTCCAAAAAGTCATCACAGTTACCAACAGAAGTTCACATGAAAATAGACGCGGGTTAATAGCTTAGGTATCACACCATTCCATATGGTCAGGTTTTCTCCTATTTTTATATATTTTCTTCTGCGGTTTTGCCTTTCATACTGTTTCGCACCTTGTTTTCACAATACCATTTTTCATTAAATATGTACGCATGCTTATAATACGTACACACGTATATGTATTAAAGGGATAATTATATATTAAATATTATTGAATGAAATTCGATTCTACATTTCTACTACACGAAAAGTAAAAGTGCGTGAAAACATATGAATTTTACAGAGATATTCTGTTTTGTAAAGAGAGTATAATTTTTGACTTGACTCCTGCTTTGTCCAATGGATGAAAATGAACTACATCACTTTGCGATTTGATGTAACGACCAAGGCCGGCACTGGGAGGTGGGCAAGGCGGGCGCCGCCTAAGTTCTAGTCGCTAGGGGGGCCCGGATTTTATATTTTTGTATATATTATACAATAATTTAGTAATATATATACATATATATATGTGTGTGTGCAGGGCCCGATCACTCGTCGTATTATAACTTTTTTATATACAAGTTATTCGATTTTGATTTTTATATATAAATTTTGTGCTAGGTTGTTTTTTACGACTTGAACTCATGCCATTAAGATCACAAATTAACAACTATACATCTTGTTCCAATATTATGTCCTGCATGATCTTAAGTTTGTTCTTATAAAGTTATTTTCATATTGGTTTGGGACGATAAGAAGTATATAATAGAAGAAAATTTAATGTGTAGTTGACCCTTTGTTTTTTGATTTAAGTCTAAATCAACCTATTGCTGACTACGTTGGTTGGTTGGTTGATTAGTCCCACAAAATTTTCAAGTGAAAAATCTGATTAGACCATGCACATGGACAATCACAGGCAAAGGGGACATTTATCATGGAGGACTACAACGTTGTTTAGGGGACTCTTTAGGTGGTTTGGTTAGTGGATTTTTTCTTAAGGAATTAAAATTTTTAAATAATTAGATTTTGAGAAAACTGAAATTGATTCCAATAAAATTTGTATTGTGAAGGTAGACTAGTTTCTGGATTTTAGATTGCCACTCACACGAATCATTGATTATCTAGTCAAGACCCAGATTTAATAGTTTGTTTTAGGGCCTAAAATGTGTTTTAGGGGATAAAGTTTATTAGCGAGATCCAACTAAAAAACATATGTGCACTAATACAAACAAATGCTATGTAGAGACATAAAATAGTGTTATTTAATATTTGATGTGATATTTTTTAGACAGAATATTTTTTTTTTCGTAACATGGTATGTGCTTTTATAGTCAATAATAATAATCTTTATTCGGTTTACATATTTTGATTTTGATATTATGACATTTAATTTATAATATCTAGATTTTGAACAAATCCAAACACCACTTGATTTTGTAATTTATTTATAATTACTAGTCAAGTAAATACAAAGGGCAGCAGCCATCCATGAGAGCCAAGAGATATTAATAGTGACGCATTATATCTCCGTGACTATGTAGGATAGGAAGGCAATCAGATCTTTTTAGATACTTTGAACTAGGATTATGCTTGTCACTTTCATTAACAAACTATTTAATTGTCAAATAACTATAATCATACATAGGATCTTGGACTAATAACTTTTCAACTCTTATTCACAAGCTTTTCAGTGTTAATCATTCTACTTTTGATATATAGTGATTTGTATTTTAATCTTTGAATTTTACTTCACCGAAAAATGAAATTACTATTATGTTTGAGTTTCATTTATATTGTAATTTTAGCCTTCTATTAAAAGTTTTCACATTGTGGATTTGTAGTTTATTTTTTTAATTATAGATTAGTCGTCCATCTTTTTAAATACAAATAAGTTGCTTTGAATTTCTTTTATAGAAGTCCAGGTTGAAAGAATTACAAGTTAGGTTTTCTCCGCCTTTAGTAATACTAAAGGCATCTAGCGGATCAATGTCATAATCAAATGTAGTAATTCAAATCACTAATTGTGGAATATGGCAACTAATAAATTAGGTGACTAAGCTATATGTAATCTTAAATCCATTGATCTTTATTGACAAAAAAATATTTTTATTTTATTTTCTAGTTCTTAATTTAATCCTACTCCATTTTAATATAAATCTACTTCACGTTTCAAGGTGACTTTGAATCTAACATCACTTGGGTTAAGGTCGTACACATTTTCCAAATGCAAATATTGTTAAATTTTTTATTGATAATTAATTGCAAAATAAAATCTTAATAGTGGTAAAAAACACCAAATGCAATTTTTTGTGTGAATAGGACAAAATAAAGAAAAGATATAAGACAGAGGAAAGTACAGCAATGAGGGAGACTTGCTCTTGGCGGGCGTGTTACTGGTGCATGACGAGTGAGAAGATGTAAAGTTGTGGGCAAAGGTTGGTTCGAATCAAATTCGGATCGGAAAGAGAATAATGATCACAGTGTGCCGAAAAGATGTGAATCGCATTTGAGAGATTTGACATTGGGCAATATTTTGATGATCTAGTTGGGAAAAAGAGAGAAAGTAATTTAGGTTGTGGTCTCACATGGCTATTAATTATTAAAGTTGGCCTGGAACAAAGCACATGCGAGTTCTAACGGGAGCGAGATTAATGGTCGAAACAAGACTACCAAAAGATAAAGAGAGAAAAATGTATATAGGCTTTCTGGTTTTGACATGACTTATAAAATATTTTTATGTGTCTTTAAGGCTATATCGAGTCATCCCAGTTTAGAAGATATTTGTGAAATTGGGAGACGAGGTGAAGGGTGAAGGTGATGAAGAGGTGATTACAAAATATATATTTTATAATAACGAATTGGTTATCTAATCTCATAAATCGAGAATCTCAAATCTACGTCTCTCATCCAGATTAACTCATTGATTTTTTAAACAAATGTCGATCCCCTTACAAGTTCAATCTCATCCACAATCAAATATCTAACACATAACTTGCCATCATTAATATAGTAGCTATTCACGCTACACAAAGGGCAATTCACGCGATATATATTAGCCACTCTACACAAGTTTAAGTGCACTCATAAAAGATCTCTATAGCAAGTTGGCTTAACAACACTTGACGTAAAATACCACTTCTACCCCCAACCATGTCAACCACATTCCAAACTGGTGTACGCTATTCCGCAGCCAAATTTCCGAATAAATATCCTTAATTATCACGTGCAACCCTCCAATATTATAATATTATTATTATTATTATTTCCAATATTATTTTTCTACATAATTCCAATTCTAACTTGCACTCCAATCTCCACACCCCTATATATATAAACAAAGATCGCATCTTCCCCAACAATCATCATCTTCAACTTCAACTTCACATCCTCTGTTCTTCAGCAAGAATCACAAACTGCAAAACAATCTAATTTCATACCCATGGAGTGGGTTAGAGGTAGAACAATCGGCCATGGAAGCTTTGCAGCAGTTAGCCTAGCGAAACCAACAAACAAAGATTCAAACTTTCCTCCAGTGATGGCGGTGAAATCTTGCGGTGTATCTCACTCTGCATCATTGATGAACGAGCGTATGATCTTGGAACAACTCAAAGATTGCCCTGATGTAATCGGGTGTTTTGGGGATTCGGTGACGGTAGAAAAGGGTGAAAGGTTATATAATTTGGCGTTGGAGTATGCCTCCGGTGGATCGTTATCGGAGAAGGTGAAGAATTCCGGTGGGTTTCGGTTGTCGGAGAATGAAGTTCGGAGATACACAAGTTCAATTCTAAAGGGGCTTCGGTTTATTCACCGGAGTGGGTTTGTGCACTGTGATATCAAGCTTCAGAACATCTTATTGGTGTGTGACGGTGGTAAAGAATCAGTTAAAATAGCCGATTTCGGGTTGGCGAAGAGGGTGAATGACGCCGGAGATGTTGAATTGGAATATGAAATCAGGGGTACACCGATGTACATGGCGCCGGAGACGGTGGTCGGAGGTGAGCAAGAATCGGCGTCGGATATATGGGCGTTGGGGTGTTTAGTAACAGAGATGATCACCGGAAATCCCGTTTGGAATTGCTCCGACGTCGGAGCTCTGCTTATGAAAATCGGAGTCGGTGCCGGAATTCCCGAGATTCCGGCGAAGTTATCCGACGCCGGAAAAGATTTCCTCAAGAAATGCTTTTTGAAAGACCCACGAGAAAGATGGACGGCTGAGATGCTTCTGAATCACCCGTTCATCAACTCTGTTTCATTTGCAGAAGGAACAGAGGATCAAGTGTCTCCGAGAGACCCATTTGGGTTTACCGATTGGGAATCGGAGCAATCGTGTTCAATGTCGCCGGAGTTCGATATTTTGGCGGGAGAAGAAAGGGAATTCCGATCAGGGTCGCCGGAGATTCTGCCGGCGATGAGATTGGGGCAGCTGCTGACAGATCAGAAGCCCAATTGGTCTGTTTCAAACAGTTGGGTGAAAGTAAGATGATGCCAGCAGGAGCAGATTCAAAGCATCAAGACTTAAATTCTTTTTAAATTTTGACACGGATTTTTTAATTGATTGTAGTTGTAAATACAAGGTGGATATATGTGGAAGGTGTACATACACGAGAATATGTTAGTAAATGACTTGTTTAACAATATTTTCTTTGGGTTGTTACAATTTTCAATTCCGGTTGTGTAGTTTGTAATTGTTTTTTCTTTAGGTTTAAGGTAACTATGATCATTGGAACTAGAAATTTTGTCACACCAACCTAAATCTAAAACTTACTATCTTAAACGATACTAAGTGTATAGCTTTAGTTTTGATTTCTCGTTTTGTTCTTACTATTTATGATAATGACATATAACGATAGTCAATGGAAGAGATATGGTAACTTTTTCTAGCAACATTTTTTCTCTTCATAAATTATATTTAATCTTATATTTGTAACGATTTAAACACACGTTATATTTGTGAAGTGCAAATCATACAAGTAGACTACAAGATCATGAGTTTTCTATGGTTAAATCATTATAGGTAAACCCAATCACTTGGACAAAGGAATATAATTTTTTATTAGAAACTTTTTTTTGTGGCCATTTATATTTTAATGTTCATTAAAAAGGTAGAGGTGTAACTTGCAAGTATCAATCTAGGGATTTTAAAGCAAACCAAAGGATGAAAGCAACGATCTTTTTGCCACAAATTTGCTGTCTTTTGCAGGATTAGATCCTATTACTATTAAAAAAAATACCTTATATTCTGATATTATTACATTATTTTTCTTATTAACAATACTAGGAGCACCTTGCTTTACCACCTCATTGGTTGATTTTCATACATAAATCCCATAGTTTGGAACTATATTATTAACAATCAACTAACATTATATTCATTATATATTATACTTCTTTAACAAAATCATTATATTATATTATAATAATATATTATTATATATTATATTTAGTCCATCCATGAAATAAACTTATGTCCGCCCAAAATGGTCAAAGATTGTCGACGATTTCCCTTTTCTCCGGTAGGAGAGCATCCTAATATTCCGCCTACGCCTTTGCCTAACAAGTCGCATTGGATATTCACTAATTATTATTTTATTAACTTCCAAACACAAAATTTTCAATTAACATATTATATTTTATTAGCTTCCAAAACACAAGTTTTTCAATTAACATGATATTTTTTATTCCTTGTATGCCCAAAAGGACGGGCTTATTAGGTTGGGAACCTAAGGCCCATTAAACTTGGACTTTAAATGAGCCCATAGAAGAAGCATACGATTAGAATTATAGTGATAAAAAAAGAGAAAAACGCCAAAATTATTCAGCCGCTGATTGGGCGCTATGGTTGCTTTTATACTGGTGTAACCATAAAATCATGTTGCAATTAAGTCGGATGTAATAGCACATATTGAACTTTAAATCCGGACTTAAAAGTTCAATTGATGTTGACGGTGATTTTCAAATTTCCTCAAATAAGAGTCGAATCTATGACCAATTGGTTAACAGACGAATGCTCTACCATTGAGCTACTGAGGAACAACGGGAGATTTGATTTCATAGAGTTCCATTCCCCCCATTCATGAAAAGTTTAATGGAGTGATTGACCAAGTCAAATTGCACCTTGCCCAACAAGCTAATCTATTGTTTACCAGCTACACTAGATGGGTTGTTATGCTTGCTTGCATTACTATCACTTACGAGTTATGTACCTCTAATGGTTAGAGTAATTATCTACTGTGTTATAAGTTTTATGGTTGGATTTATCTTTCTTTTATCCCCTTTGCATGTTCATTTCATTTAATTTTTCAGTCTATACTCTATAGAGCTGGCCCATACTTGATATGGATAAAGCTAGTGCTTAACCCTCGTCCCTATAAAGAGTTATTTGATTGAAATTATTGGTCTAAAATTATATTTTTTAAACTTTTAGATGAAATTATTTTGAGTAAACCTTAAGAATTAAAATAATACTTACTTTATTTTTAATACATTCTTGCTCATCGCTTTGACGAATACAGAAATCGACAAATTTGTACTATTTTAGGTCTAATTTATACAGAAATGAATGATTAAATATAATAACAAAAAAACTAACGTTTTTCACAAAATTTTCGCAAAGGTGGGTGAAAATTTGCGACAAATTTCTACAGTTTTAGGTCTATTATTTATGTTATTTGTTATTATGAGCATCTATAATTATTAAATATTTTGAAAATTTTCAATAAGTTGCCGGTAAACATTTTAGATTTGCTACAAATTTACGACAACATCAATAATTTAATAATTATTTAATGAATATTTAATATTAAGTATTTCAAATTTGCCACAAATTTACGACAACATCAACCATTGTGGCCAGTTTGTCGGAAATTTGTTTGGAAAATTAGGTATATTACCATTTTCTAGTAGTGACCAATTGTCCAATACGAGATAAATGGTAAAATAAAAAAACTAACAGAGTGAGAGTAGAAATTTACAAAATAAGAATCACTACATTTGGGATTTAGGAATTGGGATCCGTGCAACTGGACCGAGGTATGGGGACGGGATTTTGGTGAAGATCAATCGTTAGGAGAAAGTCATAAATCATCGGGAAAGAGTATTACAATCCGGTAATGCAACTAGTCTTTGAGCATCCTGTTTTTGCTCATTTGGTCATGATGATGAAATCGCACCAGATCGAGTTGCAGATGATACACGACGAAGATGATTATGAAATCGACAAGCTCGAGTTCCAGATGATGATACACCACAAAGAAGATGATGATGAAATTTTCCATCTTTAAAGAATGAAACAAATATCAACTGTAATATACCCACCGACACCCGCCGTGGTTCCAGCCATTAAGTCACCCACCTGCTTCAAATTTTCTATCTTTAAAGAATGAAACAAATATCAACTGTAATATACCCACCTAAACTATTGAAGCCTGTGCTTTAAACACTTGTACAATTGCACCATTGTTGGTTTACTCAACGGTGCAAGAGTTCTTGAGTGAAATTGGCACATTGACCTTAGTGGGTTTGTAAACAATCGCACAAGATATCTTTCTATGGAACTTGGGTTTGACCAGTTTCCCAAGCACATAAGCCTTCGCTTTAACCGTGAAGTTCAGGTTCAGTGGCACCGGTGCGGTCAGTTTCCCGTTCTCGCTGCTCCAATTCACACCACCACCGTATAACGGAACACCATCGCCCTGTAAATTCACACTCACTACTCTGTGCCCCTTTCTTGATTGATAAAATTTCTTGATCTGAAAAATACCCATTTGAATTATGAAATTGAGATCAAATTAACAATACCCATGTGAAATTGAGATCAAATTGTCAAGATTTAGACGGAGAATTGTGTGACTTACAGTTCCAGAGGCTAGGGTTAGCTCTGTGTACGCAAGATCAAGTGGTGTAGATGATACATGAACTCCGAAGAATGTACCCCGATTGCGGAAATTGAATCTGATTGTAGCATTCATAGTCACCATCTCTGTGGCAACACCAGATGCATCTGCTCCAGCATTGACGACAAATTTATCAAACGAAATGCTCTGCAAATGATCAAATTTCAAATTCCCAATTCAATTTAGTCAAAATTAATGTGAAATCAACAACCAAATTGATGGGATAATGTGATCAGATCCAATTCAAAAGGTAGAACAATTACCCTCATCGTAATATCAGGTTTTTGAGGTCTGGCAGCAGCCCAAAGAACAAGTGCAAAGAAAGAGAATAAAACAAAAAACCCAACAACAAACGCCAGAAAATAACCACTACGAGGGATTCCACTCCGGTGATCATCATCAACGAGCCCTTCTTCTTCAATTGCATCGAACCCCTTTCCATCTTTCCGATTCTGTAACGGTTGAGTACCTTTTCTCGACCCGGGTCGGAGTGAACCGGAGAACCGAGTGGAAGACGAGTTCCGGGAGTGTCGACTCGGTGACCCGGTGGGACTCAAAACCGGGGTTGAGTGGAAGGAGTTGGTGGTCTTCTCGCCGTCGTGCGAGTCACGTGACGGACTCTGAACGAAGTACACCGGCCGCCGTGGTGATCTCGCCGGAGATGACGCCGTTTGGCTGGTGACCTCTGAATCGGTCTTTGTGTGCATTGACATTTTTGGCTACTTTAGGGTTTGAAGGTCTCTCTGTGATGCAGAAATACACACAGTGACAGTTGTTATCTGTATAAATGGAGAAGGAGATGATATGATAATTGGTGAAAGTGAATCCAGCTATGTAAATATTAAAAAAGATTATTGTGTTTTAATAATTTAAAATCTTTTTGTGTTTTAATATTAAAAAAGATTATGGTGAAAGTGAATCCAGCTATGTAAATATTAAAAATATTAAAATCTTTTTGGGTATCCCAATCTATAATAACAAAAGATGGTTGTGTGTGTTTTTTTGTTTTGCTGATGTTAGCTAGGAAGGCTTGTGATAAAGCCTTATATAGAGGTGTTGAATCTCAGATTCTCATCGTAGTGGTAAAATAGATGTTGGGCTAAGATACGGTTATATTATAACTGTTTATTAAAGAACGAAGCTTTGCGATGTTATTTTAACTTTGAAATTAGAAAATTATCAAGAGCAAAATACATCAAAATTAGAATGTTTTGGAGTAGTCTTGTTAACTTACTCCAAAAATATAACTTTACAAATCAATTGCTTGTAGATATTTTATTGACTTAAATTCGTATTAGTTGTATAAATTAAATTGACATTTTCTTATTAATAGACAATAGGTGAGGTAAAGTGTTCATTGTTGGCAGGGATGTCATTTTTATCCAAACCCAAATTTCTAATCCGATTAAACTTTACCCGGACCAGATTAAGGAATAACCCAAAAAAACCGAACTCGAATACACATCAAACCTGAACCCGAAATTCTTATTTAAGTCGGTATTTGGGTTGTGTATTGGCAATTCGGGTTGACCCAAATAACCCGAATACCATATCGTCATAACTGATAATCCATATTTCATATTTTAAGGTTTCATTCGACATTATCTGTTTTTTACTTTTTATGAACTTGATCAATCCTTTATTCACTTCATTTTCAATTGATGACACAAAACTTAAACTCGATCATTCCATCGATCATCTTCGATAATAAAACCATTTATAACGATTAAAAACAAGGTATAATGATTCCATACTCGAGCATTCTCATGTATATGTTAAACTATATTGTTTGTGACTCCTTGTACGTCCGAACATAATAATATAAATGTAACATGTTTTATGGCCTAGTAACGTTTTATTGCTTTACTTTAGTTCGAGCAATAATAATTATGATGTTTGTTTGTGTTAAGCATATGTTCGAATAACATGTGGATTTAGAGGTTTTTTTTTTTTTTTTACCTATTACTACTAAACCTGCTTGTGAAGATATGTCAAATCCAATTACCAAAACTAAAACACTTTCAAATATGTTGTCTTTGATTTTTAGATTTACAAGTGGACCAACCAGATCACGATTAACCCGACCCGAATAAACCAGAAAACGAAACCCGAATACCGATTAAATATAGTTTATTTGGTTCAGTCTTCGGGGTTGATTTTCTACATCTAAAAACCCGAGGAACCCGACCCGAGAAACTCAAAACCCGATTAAAAAACCCAAATCACACCCCTAATTGTTAGTAATCATCTTATCACATATACTTGTATGATCATTATTACCTTTTTGATAATTAAAAAGAAATATTGAATAGTTTTATTACCATGTTATTAATAATGATATATATTAAATGTAATTCAAATAAATGTTGTTAATAACGAATAATGGTTGCTAAAATCCAAGATAACATTTTGTACTTTTGAACTTTCTAAGAACTTTTCTTGTGGACTTTCGACAGCTTAACGTTTGTACATGAATCTAGAACTAGCTGCGAAATTGTATTCAGCTATTCGGTTATATTAGCAATTAACCACTTATGTATGGCGAGCTAAAATGAGAAGAATCCCAAACAAAGATGAATTGATCAAACAGGGCTATAATTGCACTTGAATCTATTTGTCCAATGGGTGGAATCCTGGGCGAATCACCGGATCATCGATATGGTTAATTAGTAATAGTTGTGTGATTTACTTTCCTCATTATATTTCCTTAGAGATTAGAATAAAACTTTGGTTAAGTATTAACATATCTGTATTAATATATGAACAGTACACTTGTATGTATGATCGTTTTTATTTTTCTCAAGTTAGTTTAGAAATTTAAAACTTAATTGCATGCATGAAGTGTATTGACATAGTTGTTTTGAAAATGTACTAAGTTATCAGTTATGCCACCTCAGTTGTTAACCTACCTTGTGTAATGATGTTACATTTTAAGAAAACCAAATTGATCAATATAAATCCTGTTGACCACCGTCTAGATTTACGTATATGTTTAATAATCAACATATCAATAAAATATTAAAGTAGAACACAGACACAATGTCCGATACAAATATTTTTAAAATCATAAACAAAACATAGCAACTTATCGAACAAAGGTATAGTAGCGTAAAAACCATAATTTTTTAAAGTTAATTACATAAATGATCATATGATAAGGTAATTTTTTAAGTTTAGTCTTTAAGTATAGTTTATTATAATATATCCAAATAAGTATGATAAGTTGTAACAAAATTGTCTCCGACTTGAATGGACATTAACTTTTTCGTTAAATATGTGTGACATGACTTTTTTTGTAACACCCGGCTTCTCACACCATTAATATTGTCCGCTTCGTCCACAAGGAGCTCATGGATTTGCTTTTGTTTGCCCGAGTGAAAACTTTTCTGGAAGGTCACCCATCCCTGGATTGCTGCCACCTGAGCATGTGTTAACTGTGGAGTTGTACTCTCATCCAATGTCAATACGCCCAAAACGCGTTGATTATATTAGAGGCCAGACATTTCTTATGAACCAGGAATCTCTTCTGTCCACGGCCGATGTGTGATTTGCCTAGAGTGTTACAAACACCCTCTCTTTTGGACTCATCGTCCTCGATGAGGTTTGCCCCACCATCCCATCTATGAATGCGGGATTTGCCTAAGGTGTCCCTCTGAACACCGTCGGGGACTCACCATCCTTGATGAGGTTTGCCCCATTATCCCGAAAGGCACAGAAGTGGCTCTAATACCATTTGTAACACCCGCCCTCTCACACCACCAATATTGTCTGCTTCGCCTACAAGGAGTTCACGGATTTGCTTTTGGTTGCTTGGGTGAAAACTTCCTAGGGATGTCACCAATCCCTGGATTGCTGCCACCTGAGCACGCATAACTGTGGAGTTCTCCTCTCATCCACAGCCAATACGCCCAAAACACGTTAATGATATTAGAGGTCAGACATTTCTTATGAACCTGGAATCTCTCCTGTCCACAGCCGACGTGGGATTTGCCTAGAGTGTTACATTTTTACCCTTATCTTCTTCTCTTCTTTCTCTTGACCTCGATTGCACAACAACCACCACCACCCATCCATCACCAGCGCCACCACCCTTCTTCATCTCCAATCCTTCATTTCCGACGACCACCACCGGCAATAGTTTCACCATCAAAAAGAACCCAAAACTAAAATACATTGGTTGATGATGATGGCGATGATCACAACCGCATACACCGCCATCACAGCTGTCACAACAATCACAATTGGTAAGGGTTTCACGATTTGGTTATTTTTTTTCATGATGTGGCACATATTGGCGGGTTCTAATGGAGTTGAAGGAGGTTGTGGCAATGATGATGGTGGTTGTTTGACGACATACGCAACCACGTAGGCGACGGCGTGACAGATTAGGGTTCTAACGAATAGGTATGAAATTGCCGCTTGAAACAGGTGGCGGAGAGTGGTGAAAGTTACAAGTGGCATTGGTTGGCGGTGGTGAAGGTTGCAGGTGGGGATGGTCGACGATGGTGAACGTTGCAGGTAACGGTGGTCGGCGGTGTTGAAGGTTGCAAGTGCAGGTGGTCGGTGGTGGTTGGTGAAAGTTACAAGTGGTGGTTGTGTTGAACATAGAGCAGTGTGAAGGGATATAAAAGTCATCTTACACATACTTAATGGAATAATTAACCATTCATTCAAACTGGAGATAATTTGTTACATCTTGACATAATTAATGGGCTGGCTTGTTAAACCATACTTGAGTAATAAACTTGAAAAATGACCTTACCACAATAACCATTTATGTAATTAACTCCTTTTTTTAATTATTAGAATAAACCATTGAGCAACAAAGAACACTTCATTTACTCAGTTTTATAGTGAGGATGATTATAATTAAAACAGGTTAGAACCATTAGTATGTTTAATGGTTTATTTACTAAATGAATAAACATATTTTTGATAAAGTAGTTAGTTTTACCTAGATAAAAGCAATCATTTTCATCCAAAAAGTTTAAATATCAATTTACCTCTAAAAGTTTTAAAAGTTATCTCAATTTCAGTTCTAAAGTTTTATTATTTTGAATTCAAGTTGAAGCAACAATGAAACTTTTGGACTAAAATTGAAATAACTTATGAAATATTTGGAGGTAAATTGATGTTTTTATTGTTTTGAAGGAAATTGTTATTTTTATAAAATCTTAGAAAGCAAAACCGAAATTAACTCTAAAAGATATATTTGATCAACTTTTTTTAAATAAGTTATATTCCTTTACATTAGTTTGTGTATGTTCGTTTTATTCTCTTGTTGAACTAGAAGAATCCTTATGTGAAAAATTTTATTGGTCCTTCCACGGTTGCACCGTAATCAACACAACTTACAAGAGTTTGTTTTTCCTACAAAGGCGCTCAATCCTCGTGTTAAAAGGGAGATCAAGACGAGAACATGTTAGTTTATTTTTGTTTAGAAATACATGAAAAGAAGTTTGTGTATACTAGAATCTCATGCTTAAATAAAAAAGATTTCTGCTATTTAAATTGGTAGTCTAGTGTTAAAAGTTAAGGTTATTTGAAGATGACTTAAATTTAAATCCGATTAGAAATAATCTGCATGGTCCTAAAATAAGTACTTTTGTTTAAAAAAAAAGAATAAAAGAGACGTTTTCTAAAAAATATGATAGTCTGTTGTGAAAATATTATGATCATTTTTTAATTTTCCTCTACATTGGTATTTGATTAAAAGTAGCTATATTTGTATTGTTAGATTCTTTGAAATAATAAATTTTAATTTCTAAATACCATATAGTCAACTTCTACTTCCAACAACTCAAATTCACACTATCCTTTTAAAGAACTATCACCAATTTTACTAGACCGGTGAACATTTGAATCATCTAGAGGTTGTGCATATGCAAGTTACTCAAACATAAGTTCACAATACGAAAAAATGGAATACTAGTGTGACACAATTAATATGATTAATTCACTAAGTGGGCCATCGATAATAACATTTATACGTCTGCGTATGCACGCGCTTTCGGTTGCGAGCCATCTGTCAAAACCACCATTCTGTTCAACCTTCATCTCTCATATCCATTTCAGGTTTTTATCACTCTTTCTCCCCCAAACAACCACTCAAACTTCAAATTCACCACTGTTTCTCCCCATCAATCCATCGACATGCGGCGATTCAACAATATTCTCAATAATAATCTTATCATCGTCGCCATAACACTTGTATTCATCTCCCAATCATCTTCATCTCTCAAGGTATGTTCATTGTTCATACTTCATTCAACTAGTCTCCGATCAGCACCTTTTCGCCATCATTCAAACGCTAATTTGTTCGATTTCCGTAATCAGATCGGAGAAACGTGTTCTACGAGCAGCAACAACTGTGATTCCGGCTTGCGGTGTGGTACCTGTCCGGCGAGTAGCAACACACGGCCTCGATGCACTCGCATTCAACCTTTCAGCCCTACATCTAAGGTGTGTTAGTCGTTAGGGTGAAGTTTTACGTTGTGGTGATTGATGATTGATGATTGATGATTGATGATTGATGATTGATGGTGCTAAGGGATTCGTGTGTGATTTTGGTCAACTTTTTGGTGCAGGTTAATGGACTACCGTTTAATCGGTACACATGGCTGACAACTCACAATTCGTTTGCGGTTTCTGGTACAAAATCACCATCCGGATCCCCGGTTCTTGGCCCGGCCAATCAAGAAGATGATGTTGCATCTCAACTAAAGGTACGTGAAACTTATCTTTCCATTGTGTTTTTAATCATCGTCAAATTCACAGTGTTTTCATGATCGGTGTTTAAAGTGATGGTTTTAAATATTTACACACTTTTCGTTTCTTTTTTTAAATCCGTAAGTATTTGATATTTAAAATTTGAAAAGAGTTAATTAGTTAATAACTAAGGTCGTTGAGTTAGAAGAGTGAGTACTATATCTTGTTGGTATACGTAATTGTTTATGTGGTAATTTGATTCTATTAGCATACAGAGCCTATAAAAGTTACCATTTTCTTATGAAGTAAAAGTTATCACTTTTTGTGGTAACTTTTGGAAGTTGTCATGAACAATTTGATGAAAGGTTGCTCTGTGAAGTTTTTTGTTTTTAATAGGTTAGGTGTATGGAAATTAGGTAAATAATTATTAATTAATAAATGATTTCATGTTTGATGATATCTTGTTGTATAAGCATCTAATCTCTGTTATATTCCACATGTCTGGGTGGTTAGGAATTTATTAGTCTCGTAAATAATAATTGTTTTTAATACCAAAACTCCAAAAGAACAAAATTGTGTTGGTTATTTTCTATTATTTTCTTTTCTTTTCTTTTGTTTTTTCCAAAAAAAGGTCCACTAGTTCCATGCTACTGCAATAAAATATTTAATGGAACATGGTGTGTGTGTTTAATTATGAAAAAGTTTATCTGTCACTCAGTTCAATTATTAAAAGTTAAAACACCAAATGGGGTATCCAACTGCCATTTTAGCTTTATGTACAACAGATAATAGCCTTTTGTTTTTCTTCAAGAATACTTTTCGTTTCTTAAAGGAAATCGTGATGATTAAATATCAATCACGGACGTCAATGCAGAGTCAAAATTTGAGCATATTGTATTTTTGTTAGAGCATATTACCTTTTTTGTTATGTACAAGCTACTTGTAGAATAATTTTTTTTAATATTATATATACCAGCTAATTGAATAAATGCCTGTTATGATATATAGATAGTTATAAATTAAACCAACTATATTATTGTAATAGACTTTAGGGTATTTAAGTGTAATATTGTTATTTATAGAAACCCATATCTAGAAACCAAAACCGATTTCAAACCCATAACCGCTTGTTTGTTGTACAAACCGACATCTAAAGGCCCAAATTATTTGTCAGTGTGTCACTGTGTTGTACACAAATCACTAAATTTAAAAACCAAATTGCGAAGCCCAAATCATAAAGCCTAAATTAGAAAGCCCAAAATCGATTGCAATTTGCAAAACCAGATCCAAATAATAGCTTTACGTGAATCTATGAATGTTTTATGAGGAATGGTGGTTAGAGACGACAATGGAGGGGAACCAGGTGGTTGTTTCGAAGATGAAGGATATCAATAAATATATTCTTGATGTTTGTTTTTAACATGTTTAGAAATATATCTTAGGTTTTACAAATCTAATTATAGATAAATAAGTTTTCTAACTGTAGTTATATTAATATACACATATATAAATAAGTTTTTAAGGTTATTATTACTATTACGTACTGACGTTTATGATTTTTAGCTAAACTTTATAACAAAATATAAATCACAAGTATAATTGGTATAATAGATCTATTGGATTTTTATATAGAATGGGATATCATCCTCAAACTTTACCAATAGCCATGCTATGAATAGAAATTATTATTTATCTGATTTTGCTAAGTATGTTTGTTTGTTATGTAGAATGGAGTTCGAGGGCTGATGTTGGATATGTACGACTTCAACAACGATATATGGTTATGTCACTCATTTGGCGGTAAATGCTACAATATCACAGCATATGTAAGTCAACTATGGTACAACACAATCTGTGTTATATAATTAATATTTACATTTTAAACTTCTGTTCTTTGAACTTACAGCAACCAGCTATAAATGTTCTACGTGAGATTGAAAAGTTTTTGCAAGCAAACCCATCAGAAATCATTACCATTTTCATTGAGGATTATGTCACATCGCCAAGAGGTTTAACAAAGCTTTTTGCCACAGCTGGTCTCACAAAATACATGTTCCCCATCAACCGAATGCCCAAAAATGGCAGTGATTGGCCCACGATCACAGATATGGTGAAGCAGAATCAACGGTTGATTGTCTTCACCTCCAAATCCTCAAAAGAGGCCTCTGAAGGGATCGCGTATGAGTGGACATATGTTGTTGAAAATCAATGTAAGTTTTCACATGAATCCACAATCTTACAATAGCAAGATTCTTAATTCTAACAAGAGAATATGTATCCAAATCTAATGAATCTTAATCTCAAACTGAAACTCTAGATGGAAATGAGGGGCAAGTTGCTGGTTCTTGCCCCAGTCGCTCTGAATCATCTCCAATGAACACATCGCGATCGTTGGTTCTTCAAAACTACTTCTCGACTAATCCCAATGTCACTGGAGCGTGTATTGATAACTCTGCTCCGATCATTGCCATGATGAACACATGCCAGATAGCCGCGGGCAATCGCTGGCCAAATTATATTGCTGTTGACTTTTATCAGGTATGGAGTACGTTTTGACTTTTGAGGTCAACTTTTAGCTCAGACATTAATGCATAGTTTTTGGTACAGAGGAGTGACGGGGGAGGAGCTGCTGAAGCGGTGGATGAAGCCAATGGTCACTTGACATGTGGATGTCCTAACATAGCTTATTGCGGGGTATAGTTAGTTTGATTGTTTTAATCAATTTTACATGTAGTTTTTGTAATCATGTAATAAATGTATCAATGAGCAAACGGACCTGCAGGTGAATGGGACATGTAACACACCAGTGCTGTCGCCTCCACCACCAGCACAATTGTTGTCAGGAGGTTCTGGTGGTTCGAGCCAGGGTTTCTCAGTTCATGAAGTGGTTCGACTACAATGGGTTACTGGTGTACTATTGTCCACATTGGTCTTGCTATTATTGTAAGTTTTACTTAGCTGAAAAGTTCTCTCTTCAGTTAAATTCATCTGCGGCTGAAATACATGCATACACTTGTATATGTAAAGCTACTTGTTGCCTATGTTGTATCGAGGATACTTATGGTCCATTTAGATCAAGTTTTGGTATTCTTGTTTGATCTTATTATTCTAGATGTTGCTTTTGTAGCATACTATTTTCTTTGCGTACGAATCCAAGGCTCAATATAGTAACAGATATATAAACTGATATACGACAAAATTCAGTCCTGGTTACAATCAACCCGCCTGTTCTTAGTCGGATCCGACTCCATACTAATTCCCTAGTCAGAGTTGTAAACAAACGCATTCTAATTGCAAATTCCATCAACAAGCCTATTAGTTTTGATGGGCAACAACATTAAAGAAACTAAAACTAGCTACTAAAGTTGAAAATAACATAGGATTGAATTGTGCTTCAATGCCTAGGAAGAATCAGAAACTAAGATGATCCAAGTTGAGATCCAAATGAAGGCTCTTGATTGATTGTTCGCGAAAAGTCAAGTACTGATGACTGGTTTTGGCTCAGCATTGGGCTCACAAGTGCTCCAGGGTTTGCTGTCATGTTGATCAGCTGGTTTCCATGGTTCATGCCAGAGGGTCTGTGGTTCGGTTGAAGAACACCATGTGGTGCACACATGGAGTACAAGTTTATCCCATTTCTCATTGTTAACATCTGGAATATTAATTAGCATATAATTAGTTCCAATAAAATAAAAACAACGCCAAGTTGGCAAAATGAAATTCACGGGTTTCGGCATACTATAAAGGGGTCATGTTAGTTTCAGTTCAAACCCGTAAACATGTTTAGCTAAACGGGTGGGGTCAACTTGGTGGGTCATAGACCTAATATTTACATAAATTAGTTGAAATGGCCATGCATACCTGCACCTGTAGCTGGAGCTGCTTCAGATATTCAATGGCTTCATCCAGCATAGAAGCCTTATCAGTCTGATGTATCAATACAATTTATCAAGATTCGTGATTATATCGATACATTTGTTGTAATTTGTTAGAAAGTTACATAATATAGTTAAAACTTAAAATCATGTAATTATGTTTAGTGACAGACCTTATTTGAATTGGGAATAAGTTTCTGCAAGGCCTTCATCTTCTCATTTATCCTGCTTCTCCTCCTCTGGCCAAAATCAATCATAATCCGTATATTAGGATAATAATCAAATGTGGTGCAACAACGTACCACCTACGTGTTTTGTGACTTAAAAGTTGTTACCTTTTCGGACATGTTATGAACCTCGGCAGCACGAGTTCGTTTTGATGGATTACGAGGAGGGTTTGGTTTCGCAACCATTTCTTCCATCAAGTGTTCCAATCCCTGCTTTAGAAGAAGCAGGGAAGATAGAAGAAGAAGATTATTTCATGGTCGAAAATATGTGACAATTTGGTTTCCTTAAATAAAGTAGTGTGAAATTAATTACTTTACTTTTGCTTTTTTCCCCTCAACTTAAACAGCATAAATAACCACATTATTAATAGAATGAAATACAACATATTGTCACTCTTTTTACCTTTCGATATCATAGCATAAAACAGAATAAAAAAAAAGGGTATACCTCGCTTTCGCTATCATATTCCTCTGGATCATAATCAACAGTACCCACCGAAGAACAAGCAACATTTCCGACAGCCTTCACCGGAATATTCGCAGCTCCGGCGGCAGAAGACGACTGATCCGACGGCTGCTGTTGTTGGATTTCACATTTCGTTTGTTTTGCAGCGTGAAACGACGACGATGATGATTTGAAGAGGATTTGACGGAGGAGGAGAGAGATGTCGTCGGTGGGTTCAGGCGGCGGAGAATATGAAGGTGTGTCATACATGTTGGCCATTAATCTAATTGAAGAGAAATTGTATGGTATGGTATGCTGGAATTGAAACAGGCTTTTTTTCTTTCTTTTATGTTAAGTGTGTAGGTGTGGGGAAACTAGAAACTAGAAAGGGTTGCAGGAATCAGAGAAAAGAGTTATGGGGTGATTGAATAGAATAGATATATAGATATAGCCAACGATGGAGGTCGTACGTGATGATGAAATCTCACGCGCGCCTCACTCTTTCGATTCTATCATAATTCGTAAACCACTTAATTAACCATTAAAAATTCAAAGGATGAAATGTTCAAATCCACCCAATATATAACTGTAGATGTTTAGGAAAAAAAGTTTTATGGAACTGAAACTGGTTTGTAATCTAAATGAGTTGGACTAAAGAACCGACATGAATAAGGAACCGGTTTATATAAAAACTAGTTAGAAACCGATCCAATCCATTAGCCCTTCTTTGAAACTAGTAAAGAACTAGTTAAAACCGATTTGAAGCCAGAACCAATCATTTTCCACTTGGAACCCCAGTATGGAATTGAGACCGGCTTGTATAAAATTGGATTTTGCTTTCTGTTGAGCAAAACGGAACCGATTTGGGGAATTACCCAATTTGTACACCACTACTCTCTTGCTAAATGTATAATCTATTGATTTGATTGATTTTACATTTTTAACTAAAAAAAGGTTAAATGCTCTTTGAAGACATGTTCTATTTAATAGGATTACGTTTAATACAACCGATTATTAACTTTTCTTTATCATTTTTTATAAAACTTATAACATAAACTTCTATTCTAATAACATTTTTTGACCATGACATTTCCGCATTCACTCTCACATTAATTTTTCCGCCTAAACTATTTATTTCATTTTAAAAAATCAAATAATTAATTTCCAAATCTTTCTTTTTCTCTCTCTATATTATAAATCCAAGTCATTCTTGAATCAATAATTTTTAAAAAATATTTTTTTGTTAGATAAAAACTAAATTTTTTATTAAAAAAATACACTTTTTGAAAAACTATATTTTTTTCTAAAATAACGAAACTTTTCTTAAATTATGAGATATTTTAAATTCAACATTTTTTTAAAAAAAATAAGTTTTATATAAAAACATGTTTTAAAAAAAAACAGAATTTTTAAACAACAAGATATTAATAAAAAGTATGATATTTTAAAATCAATATTTATTTAAATCTTGTAATACACGGGGTTATACCCTAATTATAAGATATAATATAACACATTATTTGAATACTTTAATAAAAATATATGATTGATAACATACATACTCACTTTACCACATGTATTTATATTTTAATATATGAAATTTAACACCACATCTTCTCAAACATAATTTTATTAACCTAATGACGTTAAATTCTAGGTGTGACGTACCAATCTTTCATGTAGCAATGTGTAGGTTTCTTTGTCGACATAACACCATAATTTAATGAGAAGAAAACCTTATCAACCATTACCTATTTTTATCCATCATATAAGTATATTACAATCGAATACATAACAATCCCTTTCCATCATCTTCCTTATGATATTTCGTTTGGTGTCATAAATTCAATTTTTAAAAGGTGGAAGGGGTGCTTTCATCATACATACCATACAACATCACATACCTACCAATTATATTTTTCATGTCACATTACATTATATCACAACCTCAAATTTAATAACTATAACGTTGTCACACCATGCCACACCACACCACTATAACACACACATATACACAAAAAAGTTTACGTACGGCGAGTATATGCCGTGAAAAAGGAAAAACGCGGAGTAGAGGGGGTGGGCGGCAGTGTTGCCGCTCCGCGCCAGCACATGCCGTGGCCTCATGGCGGGTGTGCCCCGCCCACCCTAACGGCGTGTCATCAATTACATGAACTCTCAAGTTCATCTAGATAAATCATGTCTATGTGTTGATGAAGGTCATGATTCCAAGGCTAGACATAGGGCGTAGGAGATTTGGAACAAGAATGATAGAATGTAGTTTATTATACTTTAATATGTTGGTTGTTTGTTAAATAATTCTACGTATGTTGTTAACTATGCTAAAAGATAACTACATATTGAAAGAATTGGAAATGTTTGTTTTTACTAATTACTCACACTAGGAGATGATGATTTTGGTGATTTTGGTATGTTATATTGGACTAGCCAGTACAACAGATGGTGATTTTGGGATTTGTTTTTCATATCACGACATCTGATATTTACCTAAGATATTTAAAGAGGAGGAAGATCAGTATAACTGAATATGCTTATATGTCATTATTCAAATAAAAATATATCTAAGTCTGTACGTATTTCTTTTTAATGTTAGAACTAAAGAAACAATAGAAAGTAGAAAACGGTACTTCCAAAATTAGTGCAAATGTTTTATAAATCGTTGAATCTAGTTAGAAATATCATACATTTAAACAAAACTCATTATCATATCAATTAACGGTCACTTGATACATAAAAGATAAGTCTTAAACTTTTAAAATATCAAAAAGAACATACCGAAATTCAGTGCAACGTCTGATGCAAAATCTAACACCCTTGGCTATTTTTAAATTAAATGGGATGTCTTCAAAAATTTTAATAAAAACCCACAAATTTATAAGCATTTCAAACTCACCAAATAGGCCAATATTGGAAATTCCAATCTAGCTTACTATAAAATCAATACAAGTTAGGAAATTTAGCTATAATATGTCATGGATCTACCATTAAAATATTTACAAAGAGGACACTCAAAAGTAGAGTAGGCGTGGGGAACATTTATCCCATTATTCCAACTTACGACAAGTAAGAAATTCTTTGCACTTTGATCGCACATTCGCACATGTGACCAACACTAACTCTTTTGTACTTCCATGATATTACTCTTTTACTCTGTAAGATTTAAATTATAGAATTTTATCTTTCTCCAACTATTAATAAACGAGTTGTTAGTGTTAGGTTATAAGCAAATACCATCAGAACCTAAATGTTTCTTAATAATGAGAAGATCGTTGAAGTATAGAACTAAACATTTGACTTAACCTACTTACCAAATAGCCATTGCCTAAAGAAATTATTAAAATGTCGCTGACTAAACTCGTATCCATGAGGATATACTTTTGTAATATCTGGCGAAACATTTCACAAACATCTCGCCTAAGTGAAAAAATCTCCCTATTTGTTTGCCAAAAATCTCGTCTTACACGTAAAAACAACTCATTTACTTAAAATCATGTAAAATATATTCAACCCACAAAGCCGAAAACAAAGCCATTTTTTTTCTTAATTTTTTATTATAACTAATTTGATTTTTCTTAAATAACCTTTATTCATTAGCTTTTTAAAACTGAAATGTGGTTTTTATATATTTTTTAACTATAATAAATTCCTAAATATTTATTTTTTAAAGTTTATTGTATTTTAAACTATAATTAGTTTTATTATATACTAAGTTAGATACTCGTGTGTTAAACGGGTTGAAACATAAAATATACAATAGATTATATATATATGTATAATCTCATATGTTATAGATAACATATAAATAAAATTATTATATAACTAATATATTTAAGTTATAAACAATAGTATAAAGAGATAAAAGATTTTATTATTCAAAAATCTCTTTCTACACATTTGTAAAACTTTTAGTTTTAACAATGGTTAACTACAAATTATATTATATTTTAATAAAATTAAGTCTCATGAAAGTAATTTTTAATGAAACCTTATTTATTTATGGAAAGAATTTTGATTAATATAGTATTAAATTAGCATTTATTAATAAAATTTTAAAGTCAAGATTTTTATCAAAAGTTATAAATTTTATATGGTGAGTACATGTATACAATCATTGAGGTGGAAATGATGTGTACGTATTAAAAATAACCATGTGACTTATAGTTATTTTAATTTATTAATATAGATTCTTAGTATACATACACATTTGAAATTTGGAAATAATTAATATTAAGCCCTTCGCGTTGTGGTGGGGTGCATAAAACCATATAAAATAGTATCTATGTCACACACCGTCAACGACTATCAAAACCAAAAAAATATTAAAAAATAAATAAAAACACAAAAAATAAAACAAAACGAAAAGTAGACGTAAAAACATTGAACCACACACGTGAAATGTAAGACATTAAAAAGAATAACTAAGTCGATATAGAAGCTACACGTTACGACGGGTATGTTAAATGAGAAAAAATAAGCGTAACAATGTTGAACCACATGTGCATATCACAACGTGTTAACTCTCAAAATTTAGACCATAAATCGAAAAATTTGTAAAATATGAAAGTATTGTAGACTAAAGTTAAAAGTAAAAAATTATAAGGGTTAAATTATGAAATATATAAAAGTATTGATTTTAAAACAAAAGGTTAAAAAAAAAATAAAGATTGTACAACCTTTGATGCACATTTTAAAACAATTAGTAATATTTAAATTACATTTTTTGTTTATTTAATTTCTTGTAGGCGTCATTTTTATCATAATGTCTCGCTTAGGTGGCGAGAGTTTTTAAAAAATTGCTTTTTTTTTTAAAGTGACGTGAATTTTGTGAAATATCACTAAAGGGTGATATTTAAAATTAACTAGATATTTTCATAAAATTTCGACACAGAATAATCTGCTAATTCTTTAAATTTGCAGTGATTAATTTGTGAATTAGGGTGAGTCAAATGTTTAGTTCTGTAATTTTCCCTTTAACAAGTTATCAAAATCTTTTACTGTTTATATAAAAGGAAAATTATCAAAATAAACATTTAATCAAATTAAATTACTAATATAACCATTGAAAAATAAATTTACAAAAAAAAACAATCAATAAAAACGAGCAACATGTCCATTTCTCGCCACGTGAGCGAGAAAAATCCATAATCTCTCGCTGAAAATGTGACTGGGCGAGGGATTTACATAATCCCTCGCTGACGTGACGAAATTTCATTGGTTCCTCGCTAACATGTCTCATTCCTCGCTGACTAGACGAGGGATTTACCTAAACCCTCGCCTATAATTACCAAAATGCCACTCCTCGCTCAAAATTTAATTTTCAATTGTTATATTGATAATTTATTGGTTGTAAGTTTTAATTTGGGGTGACAGTGTGTTTGATCGAATATGTGGGATATGGGTTTGTCTTAAATTGGGTTCAGAAAGTTCCAACTTATGTTTGAATATGTGGGATATGGGTTTGTCTTAAATTGGGTTCAGAAAGTTCCAACTTATGTTTGAACCTGTGAGGGATGATACATGCATGTGAAGGTGTGGTGAGTAAGGGACGGTGACATGAGTGAAGGAAGGGGTAGGAGAAGCATGAAACATCATGTGAATTGGACCAGTCCACCTCAACAAGAAATTGACGTAATAATAGTGAGAAAATGTACACAAGAACATAAAGGAAACACCACCATTCGTTTGAATCAACCATAATGAAGCAATCTCACTAATAACTTTTCACAATTACAAGAAGTTTACTCTAACCTCTCCATAATCTTAATTACACCACTTTGCAATGGTTTCACTCTGTAACACACGTTCGGTCCTCCTCAAGACAACATCCTCGTTGGTCACAACTGGCCGCACCAAACCACCGCTTCGAGTGACTATGATTATACTGCTACGAACCAAACAAGATAACTCATTTTCAAAATATTAGTCTGGGACGAGAAGCTCACTCGACCATACAATAGTTTATATTGAAAACTTTCAACTTATAGAGTCAAATAACATCCTGTTTACAAACCAAAAAACGCCATCTTCTTTCCCAAAAGACCAATGTGTCATATCCACATGTATTGTCAAACTGATGTTGGCGGTCAACGAGGCATAGAACCATCCAGTAATCGAAACAAATAAAATATATCGAACCCAATAATTCTCATGTCTCTCTCAAGTCTTAACACACACACTGTGGCAACCCCTCACTGGACCGAACAATCACCACATCCAAATACCCTAAATGTTGATACCCTACGCGAGGGTCCACCACAGTAATCAACGCCCTCATCATCAAAATTCAAAACGTCACAAACATCGAAATATGTAAATTCTTTCCCTCAACACGGCAAGCAAAAACCAACCCCTTCTCACGATACTCACGTGTCAATCAAAATAAAACGTCATTATTGATCTGACGGTTCTGATTTTTTTTTGTTTTGACAGTTTTAGAGTTGGTTTGAGGAGCAGTAAAGTGGTAGGGATGGTGTTGGTGCACGTGGCATGTTATGATTGGTTGATGTAATCGTGTGATGTTAGGTTTAAGGTCTATAACACGTTTGTCAAAGATGGATGGCTGCGATGTACTCTAAGATGCTTGCAGTGGGTTGCTTTTGTTAGTGAAGGAGCGTACGTACAATATCACATCCGTTCATTTAAACGATATGATTAATAAACGAAAAAGTAACAAAGACAGCTTTTAGTTTGGTTATTTGCACACCTCTAATTTTAAATCAACACTCTGGTTGTTCTATCAGTCACGTATGGGTTCATACGTTGCGTATAGGGTGTAAATACATTCCCTGACATCAACCTGTCAGACCAGATGTCATTCCGATGTCAGTGGAGGCCATACACAGCCTATGGGTCCATACGCAGCGTATTGCTTCAAATTTTTTTTCCCTCAACACACTTGAAACGCATGAGACACCTATACGACACGTATGGACCCATACGCGGTGTATAGGTTAATTTTTACATATATTTTTTTAAATAAACAAATAAATTGCGTCAACTATATTTATGTTATGTTTGTAACTTGCTTAACCGACAATTTTAAATCGAATATTTTAACTAACCGATAAACATATAAGACAAATATTCATAATAACTCTAAACAATCGAGATAACAATACAAAAAATAACATAAAATGATAAATAAAATAACAAAGTTTTCAAATACATAACAAAATAAAAGTTACAATGATAGTAATATAATATAAAAACTACGACGAGTCTGGGTAATGTCGATGCGGTGGCAACTCCGGAGGATCAATACCAGCAGCACGTGCTCGGCAATCTCAAGCTGAACGTGCCACTCATAAGATCCTCAACTCGATCGAGCCAACGACTCTGCTGTCGTAAACTCGCAGCAAACCTGCATAAATGTCTCCATACGTGCAGGTAGCCTCACATCTCTGTAAAGTGTCGAGGAAACTGTGGCGGCTGGATGGCGGCTAATGTGCTGGCGGCTGGTCATGCGGCGGCTGGTCGTGCGGCGGATGATCATACGGGAGATGTCCTGCTGGATCATCAACCGACCTGCTGAACAGGTGCCGGCTGCCAGATCTCCCCGGGTCGAATAGAGAATCGTATGAGACCCGGAAACTGTCATATAATACGCATGCCGAATAACGTACTACGATCTAATCTCACCGGCTCGATGGGAGGAGATACGTCAGCAAGATACCGAGGAAGATAACCCAAAGCTCGGGCAATCATCGTGATGTAAGCGCCGTCGTACACCGCTCCTCGCTCCTGGCGATGATAATACAAAACAAAATACTCCGCCAAACATCTCGCCAGGTTGCACCTGGTTCCCGTAAGCAAACAATACAAGTAAAATAAGTCGGGAATGGTACACCACTCCCGACTCTTGCCACGTCCCGTGATGGATG
Organism: Flaveria sonorensis; assembly: GCA_025506505.1. Taxonomy (NCBI): domain Eukaryota; kingdom Viridiplantae; phylum Streptophyta; class Magnoliopsida; order Asterales; family Asteraceae; genus Flaveria; species Flaveria sonorensis. Next base: position 74,006,300 of record CM046432.1, read on the forward strand.
TGGCGATCATGCGATGTAAGTAACGGATGAGAGAATCTCTAATGCAGTGACCCTGCCTTTAGTCCTTTGAAACGGACCTCCGGCAATCTGAGGCCACCAAGCTCTCAATCGACTCTCCTCAATCTCAGTAATACCCTCGGTGAATAGAGGGATAACAGTCTCCGGCTCAAAGTAAAGGCCCGAGAGAATGGCAAACTGCTCAATGGACATCTGATGTAAATGTCCACATAACCTAAACGAAATCTCGGAACGCTCATCGTCCTCCTCTATCTCATCAGGACGAATATATGTAAAGGTGATAAAAACTCCACCGTCAGCTCTCGGTAAGAAGGCAAGAACGCGGTCTCGAAAGGCTCCATGGCGTATCGTCTCCGGAAATACCAGCAAGTGTATCGCGCTCTCCGAGCTAGGCCATCACCTCCCAGTCGACAGCTTTTTGATAGCCGATCTTCATACCTACGAATTTTGAGCACTTCGCGTGCTCAATGGTCCCGGGCTCAAACTGTAGCCAAGGATGATGGCAATAACGTCAACAACGTCAGCCTCAATATCCGAATCCAAAGACATATCTGCATAAAAAAACGAATATAAGTATAACGGTTTAAAACATAAGCTACGTATAGCACATTAATCACCACCCCTATACACGAGTATAGCCCTATACGCGTCGTATAGGGTCCCACGTATAAGCAACGTATAGCCCACTAGTCACCTACCCACATATACGTCGCGTATAGACCTATACGCATCGTATAAGGGTCCCATGTATAAACAACGTATAGCCCATTAGTCACCTACCCCCTATACGCGGCGTATAGACCTATACGCAGCGTATAGGTTGTCAATCTCTTCATCTTCTTTCTCTTATGCTATACGTAACTATAGCCCCGCGTATAGGTCATCGTAATATGAACTATAAGCCGCGTATAGGCCTATACGTGGGTCTGTAGTGGCGTATAGTTCATAGACTCAGTTTAAATCAACCGTTTAAAACACACAAAACGCCACTTTAACGCCTAAACTATTCAACGATTAGCATAACAAAAATGTAGGAATAATAATACATACCTAGATGAAAAAAAATTGACGAACAATACGAGTAGTATCTGTCTATACGAGAGAGTTTTTGGTTTTGAAAAAGTGTGCGGTAGGGACAAAATACCAAAAAAATCCAACATATAATGTGGCGGAGGCGCTATACGTCGCGTATGGGTCCATACGCGGCGTATAGCTTTAAAATTTTAAAAATTTATTTTTTAAAAAATCACTTTTAAATTGTTTTGAATTTGAATTATTTGAATTATTGAAATTGTAATATTTGAAAATTTTGGAATTATTTGAATTGTAACATTTGAAAAATCACTTTGAAACTGTTAAATCGTGAGATACGAAGATAATAATAAAATATAATACAAACGTAATAATAATTTTAATATTACAAGTTTTGAATTAAAACAAATTTATATAAGTTGGGGTTTCTCGGTTATTATCTATTATTGCGTTATGTTCCGAGATGCGAAGCATATACATAATCTCCCATTCTGCAGCACGTACGTTTCGGTTAAGAAGACAAAGATTATAATATAGGCATAGGATAATCTCTTCTAACTTAACATGACGAAATGATTATTGTGACATGAACAATCGACACGACATGAGGAGTATCATAGATCTCGCGTAGCCCTAACAGAAAAAATGTTTGACAACCATTTTTGCTTAATAAATGAAGAATAACACCAAACTTTGAGCAACCACTATTCCCGTATACAGCATTATCATCCAATGTTCTTTGGTGCAGGGTTCACACGTTGCCAGTTTATAGTGTGACGTAAGTCGTTATACTGTCGGGGTATAAAGTATCGAAAAACTTCTCGTATTCCAATTCGTGCTTGTCAATTCTTTTAAAAGTTGTTGGCGCACACAATCTACTTATTTTCGTTAAACCCTAAGCTAAAGCTATAGCTCGAAAACCACAATTTCCATAGGGTCGGACATCTTGTATACGAGAAATATACTGATGAAACGATGGACGGAATATAATTTTTTTAACCGTTTATATTGTTTAATTGTTGATTTCCGACAATCGATGAAAACTCATCAGTACTTTGTGATACTCCGACACCCTTCGCCCATACGCCACAGGGCTATACGAGGCGTATGGTGCCATACGATGCGTATAGCCATGCTGAATGATTGATTAGACTTAGTCCAGCTTTGTCGTCTGAAAAAGGATATACGCGACGTATGGAGCTATACGAGGCGTATAAACACTACTACAACAACTGATGCGACATGGAATGTCAGACATTTATTGTGGATACCTATACACCGCGTATGGACCCATACGTGACGCATACGCGGGTGTCGATTTATCTGGTGGGGTGTCCCTAGAACCCTAGCAAAATTACATGTAACATCATGGAAAATTAATAAGTTGAGGTACATTAATCTAACCAAATCAAACCAAAATGCTTTTTAGCGGTTTATTTAATCCGATTAAACAAAAAGGTTTGATTTCCTCCTTGGTCTTAGAGGGAAGCATCTATTAACTTGTTTTGCCTGTTACGAGTCACCGTGATCTAAAGTAAGGAGATGAGATACATTATGTTCGCCGGAGGTTAGTATAAAAAAAAAAAGCTGCAATATGAACATTTTGGCAAAAAACCATTAATTTTATCATAACTTATCATTTTCTACTTTGCTTAATTTTTCCGATCCTGAGCAAATTTCAGTAGTCATTTAACTCACCATCATCAATTAGTGATGATCAACCCACATTTTATGGAAATTTAGGTGACCGGAATAAGTATTTATACGAAAAAGGGTTCAAATAAAAAAAGGTTTTAAATTTAAAAAGTATTTACAAGATAGCTAATAAGCAAGCACACCTCGACTTAAATTTTTAACCGAGTTGGCTTTGCTCGAAATTTACGAGGCTCTTTCAAACGATCGATTTCAAACAATATATATTGGTTAGTGGCGGACTTATGAATTTTTTCTTATGGTGTAAATATCTTTTGGTTCTTGAATTCTAACAACCCGGATGTCATAATTTTTTAAGTCAGTTAAAATACAAGTCGGGTCACAAAGTAAAATATATTGTCATTGAAAATACGCATAAAAATACAATGACACTAAAATATAAGAATAGTTTGTTTTGTAAATGTCATACGTATAAATTGATTTTGCCTATTTAAATCCTTACATTTTTTAAATGCCTTGTGAAAAAAATATTTTTATCACCAACATTACTAATAAGTATGTCTATTTTGTTTCACTTATTAAAAGTTCTTGATCACAAATGCATCTTTTTGACCGGTTTTATTAAATAAGTAACATGTCGTCAATAAACTTTATTCTTTTTTTTCTTACTATACTCTAACCAATCATGAACAGAATTACTTTGCATTTCTATTAGTCAATCATCGTGAAAAATCATGGTTTTTGACCAGCATGGATCTCTACTTAAATATACTTATTTTTGTTTACATGTTTTTCATCAATGATAGGGTCATAATTCTTTTAGTAAAATAATAGTGTCAATCGTAAAAATAAAAATAAAAATAAAAATAAAAATAAAACTCTTCGAAATTCTCGTATTATACATTTTTACATAAAACACAAAAAAATAATGTCAGGTGACCACACATTCTATAATCTCGTAATGATATTGAAGATGCTTTAAGAGCCAACTACCCAACTTCAAAGAATACTATTTAGTAAGTTTGATTTAGAATTAAAATCCATGTATAGTTTCCTATCTCAATCCTGTAGCAATTTTGTAAATTCTGGTGTGATCTTTCCTTAAACTTACGTCTCCAGGCATTATGATATTATTTAGACAGATATTGCCCAACTGAAAATTTAAAAATAAGTGCAAAAAAGTTAGTAGTGTTTGGAAATACTTAAAGATTATCTTAGTTTGCCCTTTTCAAATACAAACATTTAAAATACTTAGATAATATTTATAGTTCGACCAATTAAAAACTACCGTAAGGGCGTAATATTAAATCCATTGAGATGATTCAAAATATAGTACTTTATATAGTTTTTTATATTTTTGTAGGATGAAGCTAAATTATACTCAAAAGTGGTAACTTGTAACATCGAATTAAAGAGAGCAAACAATAAGATGACTTCAGCCTTAAATTGATTAAGCTGCAAGAATAAGTGGGTTCTTAGTGGGCTGCTACTGGACCGAGGATGAGAGATGAAAATATGTTGGGCCGTTTATTTAATGGTGTGGGCCCAGAAGAAAAATAAAACCGGCTGATACCGGTAGAGTGCACACTTTAACCGGTACTCCGACAGTCCGACCTCGGAACCAAGCCATTAAAACCAGTACCATAGAAATAGGTTTCTACCGGTCCTAACCGTCAGATTGTATCCGGTTAGAGGTGTACATAATGCAACCAGTCACCAACCAGATTTCGAATCAGGTAATAAACATGTTATACATTACCCATAGTAAAAGTAGTAGTTTTTCTGACTGCTATAGGTTGTTTTAGCCGTTTACACTTATTTTTAACCTTTTTACCCTCATATGTTACTACAATAGATATTGTGTGTATTCAATTTATCATAACACTTCTTGAACTCTCAGAACTCAAAAAACGTAAAATTTGCGCTCTATATTGCATTGTGCACCTCTTGTGTGTATAATTACTCACAATGTGCAAATCATCGTATACAAACTCGACATTCATCTTAAATCCCTTTAACTTTCCTAATCAATCGAACCAGGGTTATCTTATTTGAATGGTCTTCACACGTCCATTAGTTAAACAAAATCGTCAAAGAAAAGAGGACCGGATGGTATTGAATGACAATAGGATGACAAAACTTTGGTTTGTGTGATTAGAAAATTGAAAGGTTGGAGAAGAATGCAATATTTATATATTGTGATTTGTACATAAATAAATGATTATATACAAAAAAGCACATTGCAATGTTATGTAAAAATTTTATAAGGTATGCGCAGTCCTGAAAGTCATCCTTGTTATTTAAACTATAGACTCATTCGTATATGTATTGCACAACCTTGTTTGTCTCGGTTCTCTCCATTCTTCACGAAACGACTTTAGTTTGAAAACGGTGTCTGAGCTACCTCCCCATTAAATCAAAACAAAGATATTTTAACTGGTTTAATCAAGTATATGAAGTTGGGTGAGAGACCTCAATTATACCAGAATATGAAAGAAAAAAAAAACGAATTGTGAGAGATCGGTTTAAAGCTTTTACTTGTCTGTGCCTAGAATTGCCGCTTCATAATTTACATTTGCCCATTGCATTTAATGAATATGAGAATAATAAACTTAAGGGTTATTACTTTCATAACAGATATTTGAATGTATCTTTTTCCAGATATATTATAAAAATCTATATCTTATATCAAACGAGCAACTGAGTGATCATGAAGCATAAAATTTTAGCATTGACTTTCAGATTGTAGGGTATTTGAACCGGTATTATTTCCTTCTTTGTAAGTATTTTATTTACCTATTTTTTAAATAACTTATAATCTAATTCTATTTCACATATAATCTATATTCTATAAGATTAAAAGATATAGTCATGTAGTCTACATTTTCAACTAAGTGGGTGTTGAGATTGCTTATTAAAAACTCCTTTTAATTTAAAAAAAAAAGATAAATTGAAAGGAAAATGAAAAATGTTTGGATTGAGATTAAAATGTGAAAAAAAAAGTTTTTAAGAAGTTAAAAATTTTAATTTTTTTAAGAAGTTAAAAGAGATGTAAATAATCAATTCCAAACATAACCCTACTAATCTAATGGTATTCTATTCGCCCCAACAAAAAGAAAAAATCTCAAATCCTTGGTGAATATTATAAAATTATTGCCGAGCAAAATTGTCACTATTTCTGGTTTTAACGTTTTGCGAAGCTTTATGGTATTCAGATCATACAAAGGTGAGTTGTGCACCAATCACAACAGTAAAACTTACATAAAGTGAACACACTTTTCAAGCCGCGTACATCCAAACAAGAACAAGGTACAACCATTATAAGCAGGAGGATGGGTTCCATGTGAATATTCAAGAACAGACACGTGCCATAGAGGGAATCTGATGGCGAAACCATGACCACATTCTTCCGCCACTGCATTAATTCTTCTACACCAGCGCATAAAACCACCACCAATCCCCCTTTCTCTCTAACAACCCCATGGAAGGAGGTGAACCTCAGATTGATCGCCTTCCATGGACCTACTTTCTCACATCTTCGTTTTCATCACTTGCTTCAAGGATTTAGCTCAGTATGTGTTTTGAACTATGATTGTGTTTTTGATCTTCTTGTTAGAATCGAGTCTTTAATCGTTGAATTTTGATCAATTGTTGTGGAAGGACTAGCGGTGTGTGTCGAAAATGAGGCAAGGTGTGAAGCAATCGATCGGGAGAAGGGAGAAACTGAGCTTTGCGGGTTGGAAGATGGATGATGCGTCTACTTCTCGTCTTGTTCGTTATGCTTATGGTCTCAGGGAGCTTTATATGTACGTGTTTGATTCACTCTCCACTTTACCCTTTCTAATAGGAATTGTGAATTATGTTTTGTTATGCAGATTTTGAGATGATCAGTCATGTGAGTGTATTGATATAACTTACAACTGAAATTGAATAACAGTTTCGGTTTTAATGCATGTGATCCACCGGAAGAGCTCAAATTTGATATCTGTGTAAGAATTAGGGGTTTTGGATGTAATTCTACAGAATATACTACAATCAGTGTTAATAGTTTAATACTTGCAAATCGTGAAGTCTATCGGTTATTAATCGTTGAATTGAGAACATAAGATGGAACAAAACGAGGTTGAACAATCTAAAATCTTCTAATTGTGAGTTTCAGTCAAAAAGCCGTTGGGGCTGCCAGATTACAGATAACGGATTGTACCAATTATCCACAGCAAAATGCATTGCCAACCTGACCTCGATACCTTATGGGGTATGACGGGGATCACCGACAAAGGCGTTGTTCAATGGTATGAGATCACCATTCTTTCGGTTAATGGATCATACATTTGCTTTAGGTTTATTTATTGGTGGCAGAAACATCAATATATTTGGAATCAGTTTCAACATTTTAGATTGTTCCTACAGATTTTCAGGGCCAATTCTCTGCACACACCTAAACAGGGGGGTACTTTCATAACAGACGAGTCTCTGTTCGCGATTGCTACTAGCTGCCCGCATTTGAAGGTTGGTTTCTTTAGTTTTCATGATTTTTACAACCGTGGGAACCGTCACAGTTTCACAGGAACCTAATACTGGTAAAATAGAGCTTGTGCTGAGCAGATGACCTTCAAGGGGTTAAAAGCATGAGACCTTAGCCACCCTTTGAAGGTTTAATCGACTTATTTACAAAATAATAATTATTGTTTGTGGAACTTTTCAGACTGCTGTATTATGGGGATGCCGTCATGTAACTGAAAATGGACTTGTAGTTCTTGTGAACAAGTGTCCTAAATTGGTGACGATAAACGTATGGGGGTTGAGGGTCCCAGTTGACTCTTTGTGACCCTGTTGACCATACGTCCAGCTCTTCAGATTGTACCCAATCGCCCCTCAATATCGGAAGTATACCTCTGTTACCTGTTTTTTGAGGTTGTTTGGATGCATTGTGTACAGATTGGTAATCATCCCATTCAAATTTTTACATATGTATTATTGTATGTTCTTTATCAACATAATAAACTGGAAACTTGCAAATGAACCCCCGTCATGTGGGTTTGTATGTTCTTATGGCCACATTGATATGATATATGGGTGTTTATAGCCCTTGTGCAAGTTTTTTGCTGGATCAAGCATTTCCTTTTTTAGGAATTTGGTGTGTTTCTGTTTGCCGACTTATCAGAATACCGATTTTGTTTACTAAAGACATTTGAAAAACAATAAGGTTGATATTTTATATGCATTTTGAAATTAGTATTTCTGCATTTTTAAAGTTATAAAAGTTAAAGGTAGATGGTGAGGACAAAACATCAATATCTTTTGGAATCATTAACAAGGTTTAGGTTTTATTTTAGGACAATGGTTATTCCTACATAGGACCAACTCTTTACAACGCTTAAAGATTGGAGATATTTCATGACGGATGAGTACGGACAGCAACAATCACGGCTGTTGTTATATAAAAGGCTTGATTGAACTATTTTTTTTAGTTGAATGGTTTGATTAAGGTCACTCAAACCATCAAATTGGTCACTCATGTAAAACTAACTTTAAAGGATGAATCAAATCACCACCACCGTGAATAACAAATGATCTTAATATGTTGGTAAAGTTTAAATACTAAACTAATAAATTTAGCATTTACAAACGGTGTTGAGGAAAAAAAACTAAAACAGTTGCAAGTTACCAGTTAAAAACTTAAAAAAAATTAGTAACTTCGTATGCCCTCCACGAACTATCGCTTCATTTTCTTCTGGTTGCAGTTGGTGATTATAGGTGCTCTGTTTCTTCATATGCATATTCGTAGGTTACAGATAATATGTAGGTTGTATTCGATTCAATTATCTTGTTGCTAAAATCACTCAGTTTTTGCACAATTAGGCTTCGTTCTATAGAATTTTCTTGTCGAATTCTGTTGATCAATGTCTTTGCTATATTAGTGGTATTTCTTTATAATCTTCATCACAGCAACATAATCCAGATTACATAGGTATTCATTATTTTCGTTACACCCCTACATGAATTTTGCATAAACCCTAATACAGAAGGCAAGCTTAAAGGAACATTGTGCTTGTTTTGTATATATACATTAAGTTTTTAGTTTGAAGTCGTATTTTTGAAAATTCTGTATGTTTCACTTTATGGTGATAGTTTCTCCCCAATATATATTTGCAGCCAATTTTTCTGTGGGTATGGCTAAGATTAATGACAAATAACACAATTAGTATGGTTTAAGGGATCTTTTCTTTATCATATTTTGCAGGGAAGTCCCTTGTTCCTATGCTTAAAACCAGCGTTAAATTAAACAACATACTCTTTCTCTTGCACTGGTGTTACAGAGCAATGTCGAAGACGAATGGAACTTTATCAGCAAGGAGACCTGTTGTCGTGAAGGAAAACATCGATCTAACTGATAAAGAAAAACAGATATTTGATCGTTTGCTTGAAGTTCTTCGTCATTTTAATCTTGAAACCAAGCTACGTGTTGCTGGTGGGGGTCCGTGATAAGTTTTAGGGAAAGAGTGTTAGATATGATATTGCTCTTGATATTTTTGGGAGAGAGTTTTGCGAAAAAGTAAACGAGTATTTGACATCTACAGGAGAAGAAACACAAGGAATTGCTGTTATTCAAAGCAATCCAGATCAATCCAAGCATTTGGAAACAGCAAGGATGCCTTTTTGATGTTTGGATTGATTCTGTGAACTTAAGATCTGAAGATTATGCTGAAAACAGCAGAATTCCGACCATGCAATATGGGTCCGCAGAGCAGGATGCTTATCGAAGAGATTTGACCATAATAGCTTGTTTTACAATATCAATCCTCAGTTGAAAGATTTTACAGGGAGAGGGTTAAGTGTCTTAAAATCTGGAAAAATCGTGACACCTTACCACCAAAAGAGACGTTCTTGATGATCCGCTAAGAGTTCTAAGAGCAATTCGTTTTAGTGCTAGGTTTGAGTTTGAAATGGTGGAAGATTGAGGTTGCAGCTGCAAGATACTGATGTGAAATCTGCAATTGCTTAAAATTAGCAGAGAACGTATTGGTCATGAGATGATCTTATGGTAAGTGGGAATCAACGGCTAAAGCAATGGCTTGTATATCTGAGTTAGGGTTATTTTGGGTTGTGTTCACACCACCCGCAAATTGTGAACCATTGATCTCAAAAGAAATGATAAGGCTTGTGTTGGATATATGGAGCTGCATGGAGACATATGCATGAAGTGGGATGTACTTTTAATGATGAACAAAGAAAGCTGATCTATATGCATCCTTGTTTATTCCACTTAGGAAAAACTGTTTACATAGATAACAAAAGAAACAGTACCGTGGTGAACTATATCTTAGAAATTCCCTTAAGTTGAAAGCTCGTGATGCTGGTGAGGCTGATGCTGATGATGTCATTGAGATTAAGAATTTTGTTGGGTTTGCTTCTTAGGGAGATTAAAGATTTCTGGAGGGCTGCATAATGCTTTCTACTCTTCTACATAACAGTGATTCCTCTGTTGAGGTTATTGAGGGGGGATTAGATAAAGAAGACAAGTGTTTAAGGCGGTTGAGCAAGAAATCTTGAAGTAGGTTTGGAGAAAGTGTGGGAAATTAAACCTTTGATTAATGGTAAGGATATAAAGATTTTGGAGCTTGAGAAAGGAGGTCCAGTTGTCAGTGAATGGCAGAGAAACTGCTACAATGGCAGCTCGCTTATCCTTCTGGAACCATTGAGGAGGTGTTGATTGGATGACGAGACAAACACAATCAAAACGAGCTAGAACACAAAGCAACGGAAGTTACAACCTTGTAGCTGTTCTTGCTGGTTAGTAGATTCATTGTTGTGGGTTTAACTAGAATTCAATGTCCATCACTAAAATTCATAGAATCATAGATTACGTACTGAATTGCTTGGATGTGAATAATTTTGGTTAGGGTTTTAAAGCTTGAATGGAATTGAAAATATAATGATTTGTGCATGTTAATATGCTAAAAAAAAATTTGTGTCAACTCATTTTATGATGTTTAATATGGCATATTCAACATGCTAAACTGAGCATGAAGTATAACTATTCTAAATATAACTTACAATAGCCAAGCCTCAGTGAAGTCACTCGTAAATCTCGAATATATATTATCTATTTAAAATAGCAAACCAACCATATCGATAAAAAAATATAATCCATACACGACTAAGAGGCTTGTAAGATCTATTTGCGAGGCGATCCTGTCAGTTGTACAGTTCCTGAAAACTTCCTGAAGGACCCGTGTGGTGCAGTGGAATTAGATACCATGTTGTTTTTGCAAGTTCCGAAAGGTGCCCCAGCCTGCAAATCGAAAACTTTATAACAATTGAAATTTTTTCATCATTAAGTGAATCAGACGACAAACCTGGCAAGAAGCGACTGAAGCACACCCACATAAAGTTTGGCCATTCATTCTATCCAAAGCATCAAAAACACCTCCTCCATCATTCTCTGTAGAAGTCATAGGTCAGCATATCATATGAGCAATTTACCATCTTAACGTTGTATTTCGGAGGGAAGTATGAATATTGAATACCATATAGAAGTTGACAGCTAAGAGTTGGCCATTGTATTCCAGCTGCCCTGTAACAGGTGGCAACCATATCATCAATGGAGCTGAATTATCTTTGCAAGCTTCAGCTTGTACTGCCATGGTTGGAAAGTAGTTTTGAAGGAAAAGCGATGCAGTTTTTGAAGTAAGCGGTTTTGATTTTTCTGTTTGGGCATGATCCTTGTTGTATTCCAGGATCCCCAGCTGAAACATCATCACATTTATGTTCAGGATTAAAAAAAATACAAATGATATCTTCTCTATGCATCATAAGAACGTATGATCTAAATTTTGAGGTCTTTCAGAAGTAAACGACCCGTTTGACTTGTTTGTTCTTAAGCTAAGTTCTAAATTTGCCCCTAAGAGATGAAATAACCCAATCAATTATTTGAAGGTAAGTGGGTCATAATTGTCACCTCTATAGAAACTAATAGGGAAGTAATGCTTATTAACTTACGTGCATTTTCTACCATGTATCTCCATTGATAAGCAATGCCTTCGGTGGCTTCCTTTGAAGAAATCAGAAGTGAAAACCAACAACCTATGATTATCTTGTGCCATATCGGTCACGTTGGCCAATCCTCGCCCTTTTTAGGCATCTTGGAAACTGGAAACCGAACTTATCCAAACCAGCATCAACAATAAGTTGGTCAACCCTTTGGGCGTATGCACATAATCCTCGATTATAATTGTCACAATCTCGGTTGGATTAGAACTCAAGAAGGCTTCCACTTCCCTCAATGCATTAATTGCAGGTTGCTAAGCAAAAATACATACATATTAAGCAAATATGAGTGCTGATTGCTAAGGTCAAACACATGTTACATATATGACCACAAAGTTTATATACTAGTAAGGATTATATGAAAGAAAAACATGGATTTAATATAGAAGAGAAAAGATGATTACAAAAAGGCGTGATGTTGTAACACTGGCCGTGGAATGAGTGACACAACAGATATTATTCTCGAAGTCATACATATCCAACATCAATCCTCTAACTCCATTCTAGCACCCATTGAAACAAATAGAACACAACAAAATTATTAGATTATTATTGGAGATAAGGATGTTTATACACAAACAGAAAACAAATGAACATACTCTCAACTGATTGGTGACAGAATCTTCTTGATTGTAAAATGTGATCCTTTGAGGACCAGTCAATAGCGGAGCATCCACAATCGAAAACGCATGTGGTTACAAGCCATGTGTACTTGTTGAAAGGCAACCCATTGATCTAACCTCCATTAATCACCAAACGCAATGACATTAACAGTTAGAATCTCAACTTTCATCGAAACAAAAAAACTACTATCACCAGCATTAAAGTCCAATTTCTGCATAGTAATATGAAAATTAGAACGATTGTGGGCTAATGGAGGTACTTACAATGGCGGTAGGGATAATAGCTTGACCTCTAGTACAGAAGGGCTGAGTTTTCCCCAATTGAGGGCAATTACCGCAATACAGACAGGTGCCAATCAGTAGCAGCAGAGCACGATTGTAGCATCTGTTCAGATTTCGCAATCAGTTCAATCAACAATTTGAATAAAATGGGATCGAAATCAAACAGATCTACACGAATCTATTCAAAAAGCAATCAGTAACATGAGTTTTGAGAAATGACGAAGTGAGAAACCTGACAGTCGCCATTGGAGCAAGCGGAGGTGGTGAGGAAGAAGGTAGCTGAGATGAAAGAAGAAGAAGAAGAAGAAGAAGAAGATAGTCATTTGCAAGCAATGATTCTTCATGCTCTGCAAATCCCCAAATAGATGGTGGAGAAGATGAGTGGGGGTTAAAGTAAAAGCAATGAATATTGTCTTCTTCTTTAGTATTCGAATCAGAAAACCAGACAAAGGTACGACAGAAGGTAAAGTCAGGTAATGGTTATGATGTTTCTACCTTCAGAAACGAATGTTTGATCTCTTGTCTAAAACGTTTTTTATCGGTCTTTCGGTAGTTAAATGAGTTGAATTATTTAAGGATCGAAAAAATAACTGATAAAAAGAATATGAAGGTTAAATTTATGGATTTGTGTAAATGAGAGGTTGAATAAAACATACAAAAGTTAGATTGATCATTATGATCTGTGTGGTTCGTCGTTTTAATTGTTTCAACTAATAACCAATCGTTTTAATGGTATAACCAGACCAAGTATAAGCTGACTCTTGTTATGACCTGCGTGAGTGGTCAAATCTTACGTACTATAGTCACACTATATGTGGTGCGTTCACACGCAGCGTGTGGAGTGAAACGTAAAATGATGACGGTGGACTCGTGTCCAACATTATTAATCAGGGGAGCACAAGGTTTTCCATCTTAGAAAGTCAACATTGGGAGGAAGAGGAGTAATAATGGTAGAATTATCATATTAATAATATGGGAGAAAGACAAATAATGAATTTCAAATTAATTAACTTATTTTTATTACTTAAATTGTTAGCTGAGTGATAAGGGTTAGATATTCTTTAAGCAAATCATATACCGACATGGTTATATTATAAATTATTACGATAAAATAAATAATAAATGGTGTGTGAATAATCATTTCTAAAAATTATTTCACTTAAGTTTGTATTGTGGTTTGACAAAACTGTGTGTTTGAATTTAAAATTATGAAAATACCAGACTTCTGAATGACTTCTAACAACGTAACATGACAAGCACAAGTAAATACAACCAAATATACAACTTTAAACCATATACGATTGAAAGACTATATTTCTATAAGTTACATAAGAGTAAAGATGTTTTATAAATCATCTTAAAGTGTTTTAAAGATTCGGTTATTTTATATTATATATTATAAAAACGCAACATGATAAAGGAATGATTATTAATTTAATTTAATTAGAAGGATTTATATGAGTGCTGTCTTTTGCACCCTGATTAACTAATATATGCTTTATAAAAATTTATTACTATCCAATATAAATACAACCACCTTCATTACGCAATATTTAATTTATTATAGCGTTCACATTAAATCCAACTTCTTTTAACATAAGTTAATAATGAAAATTACTTATTATAATTTTATAAAATATATTCTTGAATATTTTAAGAAATACTTTAAATATAAATATTAAATCTTAGGTTTTGAAAATAAATTATGGTTAACGTACAGACGATGACTTCATAATGTATAAATCCTCATATACTAGTAATTGGAAAATCTTGATGAATGGCCGTTAGGAAATGTAGTAACACATTTTCTATTTAAAACTTAGAAGATGCATTTTATTTTTTATATACTATTCCTAAATTAAACTTTTAATTTTGACAAAAAGTGAAGATAAATAATAACAAGCATAACAAAACATAAAAATAATCAAAATAACAGAGGGTACTTCTTTAAAACTGACGTCTCGGTGAGTTTTTTATTTAAAACAAAACACAGGAGCTCTTGTTTATTAAGTTCAGAAAGAATAATTTTATTGTTTTGTGGATTCTAGGTTGATTTTTTAGGTGTATGGCATTGTAAAAATTTTATTATTATAATTTAAAGATATATTAATTTTGAGTATATTAAGTTTGCACAAATTCTTAACAATTGACTATATTAGTTTAACTAAAACTTGTTAGTTGACCGTATTAAGTTTGTTCAAACTTCTAACTGTTATATTATAATTGATTTATAAACAACAAAAGTTAGTTAATGTAATCAATGTTAGGAGTGAGCCGATAACCAACATAACCAAATTAACGACTTAAATGAATCGAACAATTAACTGACGATTGAGGCATTAGCGATTAACCGCACTTTGCGGTTCGGTTCGGTTTTGTTATACGAATTAACCGCATTAATGAAACCACGCGAAATATAAACCGATTTTTAGATAATAAAAATATAATTTAACATTAACATATAAATGAAAAAAGTTTATTAACTACAAACAAAAATTATATGTATAAACGAACATTATATAAATTAAAATAAATAAAAACAAAACTAATTGTTTGTTATTAATATATTTTCAATGACTGCGCGTACATAACTTGCTTCGATTTTAGTTTGGTGAGAGCTTACAATCAAACGTATTATGCACACTATTAACTGGGTTAAATTTTGCCAAACAATAATTTATTAGTTAATATTTAATTTAAACACATGCTAAATATATTGGTTTGTATTAATCGTAAAAGTTCATAATCGACGGTAAGTGAAGTGTGGTTAACCGCAGTAGCGGTTTTTACCGTAGTATAAAAGAGGAGCATTCGGCGGAAACCGGTACAGAAATGGGTGATTTCCCATTCGACGGGAATTCCTTCTCTGGCTCGTGGGTTTAGCCAATGATGTTCCTTTCGCGGTTTTTATTTCGGTTATAAGAATGATATTAACCGCATCGTCAGTTTGATTTGAAAATTACCTTAACCGCAATGAACCGCACCATGCTCACCCATAATTAATGTAGTAGATTAAGGTTTGCCTCAATGGTTGGGTTTTATCCTGGTAGCGATGTAATTATTATGTTAGACTTATAGCAAAAAAAGATATTTAATTTAAAAAGTTTAAGAAAAATTGTGGGTTTGACACGTATCCTATTATTTAAAGATGATGCTATTTTGGTCATGTGTAAATACATCATCTTATTGTGTCTTACGTTCATTATGTCAAATATAAGTTCACCGTGTCATATATTTTACATCGTTTGTTATATAATCTTATTGTATTTTACGTTTTATATCATTATGTTTGTTTCTTGTTTTTATAGATTATATAACTTGTTCTCTATAATAGTGTTTAAAATTAGAAGTACAATGATATATTTCACCAATATATTTTTCAAAACTTATAGACTATAGTGTTGATATGTTTTATTTTGTCAGTGTTTTTATGGTTTATATAAACTTATTATCTATCATTATATTTTACAATTAAAAGTACACATAATATTATTTCACCAAGTATTTTTTCAAATCATAGTGTTCAACATACATAATGACGATCAAAAAATCACAATGAAAATTGTTTTATTTTGTCATTATTTGAATGTATTATATTAATTAATTGTTACTTTTTATTGTGTTTTACAAAGTAAAAATACACAACAATGTTATTTCAAAAAAATCATGAGTCTAGTTCTTTATGAGTCCTTATTGCTTGTGGAAGTCATTGAAATGTATGGTAATGTTGGTTTATAAAGTAGAAAGTAGCACCGATGCCTTAACAGATTATCCATTTTTCTACTAAGATTTTGTAGTGGAAGCTTTTTCCCATCGATTTCTTTGTAAATATATTAACCACCTTAATTGTCTTATAAAAGACTTCAGCCAATAAAGCTGGAAAAGATGAAAATGGTCAACGTGGAAATTGGAAGAAGCTGTTAAGGAAATTGAATGTTCATTTGTGTAAAGACTGACCAACCATTACAAGGTTGTAAAACGAGTCAATGACAACAAAATGCATCTTACAGGTAAATTGTGGTGCAAGAGTCAATTCCGCATAACTTTTCTCCATCTCGGTGCCAATAAAACTCATCTATAGAAACAAACACTCCCGATGGGTGGGATATGATGACAATGTCTAATGCACCAATTACCACAACAAAAGGAATTTACCTGTAAATGGTAAAGAATTGCCCGAAATGTCGGTGAGTTTAGTTAAAGCATATTGCAAGTCAAGCAAGCCTTTTGCATGGCCGCTAGAAGGAGCCGTGTCATCTTTCTTTGAACAGAGGACGGGCTCTTTGCCCACGCAGGAGCCCTATCTGGTCATAACGGTAGTCATAGAACAGTTCTTCCCCAGCACATATTCTTTCTTAGCAAATATGCCTACCCTGTGATCTCAGCTACCACATAACCTGACCAGACAATTGTTGAATGAAACAGCAGTAATTATACAGACTTTGTGAAGCTAACAGATGGAGCCTGATTGAGCCTGTTGTTTGTTGTTCATAAAACATATAACATATCCAATCAAACTGATGTCTACTCTACCCCAAATGCACGGTCCTAAAGGCCCAGTAGTAATTGGTTTTATTCAGTGTAATACAAGATGTAGTTTACCGGATTCTTGTATACCGTTCACCTTTTTATGAGTTTAAATCAATTGTTACAAGTCTCTTCACTAAAATTCAATTCTATAAATACATTCCAATATATGGCTTCATATTATATAATTAACAATAACAAGATAATGAAAAATGTGACTTGTTGACCACGGCACAAAATCAGGTCCTTTTTCCAGTTTAAAGACCAGATTTATTGGGTCACGACTAGGGACAAGCCTAAACGCTGCGTCAGAACAGAACGTCTAAGGGTCAGATTTATACATCCTTAAGTCCAAATGTAAAAGCCCACTTGGATGACTATAGAATGTATTTAAGGTAGATAATTCCAAACTCAACCTAATACATTCACAAAATGCTTTCAGAGCTATGTTAAACTGGCTTCCAGGAAAGATACCTTCGCATAACAGTTTGGAACCGGAGAATGGTTAGCAAACTCAACTTATCACCTTTACGATAAGCATCAAGAACGTACTGCATATTGAAAACAAAATCTTGGCCCGTTATGTTTGCTCCAAAGGAAAAATACCAAACAACTAGAAGAAAAGAAGTCCATTTAGACTTGATCATTAAGGTTAAAGAGGAAAGATGAATTTTCACGATCATATCTTTCCGCTTGTCAGCTTCACGATGTGAGATTAATCCTCGGTGTACGCACCCAGATATTCATGTTTCGGTCATTCTGAAAACAATCAGCTAAACATAAGTTGCTTAATATAAACAAATGTTATTAATACACCAATGGCCCTGATGGGTTCCTGTCAGAACTACTACGATTTTTCCGAAATGGACTTTCCTAAAGTGTTAACTTTGATTCAATAATAAGCCACATAGCGATATTTTTAAAAACATTTTTCTTGTCGAGGAGATTAACTGATATTTTTGTATGAAAATCATACAAGAATCTAATGAGAAAATTGAAAGTATAAGTTATAAACTTTAATGAAATGTCACAACTCTATATGAAAGGTTTACTTAAGGTAAAACATTTTAAATGAGAGTTATTGTATTGCATTGGTGAGTTTCAATTTCCTCACTCATGTGAGAGATTGCTAGAATTATTAGGATTTTTCCAAAAACTCACTTTTCAAGTGTTAAGTTTAGGTCAACACTAAGATGGAATCCATGTATTGATATTGGTTATATGCATTTAGAAAACGTTTCTCACTCATCATGAAAAGGTAGTCTTTTATTATATCAGGAGATTAACTAACTATTCAAAAAAGAGTCACAACCTTTCATGGAAAGTTGCTATCTTCACTAATTAACTAAGTATTTAATAAAGGGTCGTGATGACACAACTTTTTCATGAAAAGTTGCAACTTTCGAGCAATGTGATTTCACGAAGGACCCCCATAACATCTTTCTAGAGATTTTTTCACACATTTTCACAGGATCTTCATGTGACGCACTCTCATAGTTACATAAAGAGTTTCACTTTGAGTTGGTTTGGTCATTGAAATACAAACTAACTACTAATGATGTGTTTCCTTGAGTATTCTTAAACAGTTGTATCTTGAGAAGCTATTCAAATTACCTACAAATATGGCTTCGGGAAATAAAATCCTTATTGTGTTACTTGGGGCTCAATTTTGTTACTTTGTACAACTTACTACTGATTTATCAGTTGAATGAACTAATTCTGGAAATGTAACTGGTTTTAAATTCACAAATATAGGTTCCAGTTATTTATCAACTACCTTTAAGAAAGCTCCCCATCCTGAGACATCAGACCTTCCTAGTAAACCTGCATCCAAATCCACCACATTTTATGCATTAAATTCTTCTTATTTGTGGGTAGAGAGAAGAATAACACAATACCCGTTGTTGTTGTTTGAGAAGAAGCTTCCATTTCTGCATTCGTAATTATCACCTCTTTGACCTGGAATCCCTAGAGTGCCATCGCCACATCTGCAAGTCCAAATAAACAGGTTGCAACTATAAATATGAGTTTCACAAAGCCCTAAAGTTGTTACTGGCAGTAGAAATTTATATGATTCTAACATGTATGGAAAAAACTACAGAAAATGATCTAAACATGTTACCCATCCAGCAATTTCGGCATACGTCAGGGTCACATTCTCTACCAGCAGCAAAAGCATGGCATTGGCGACTTCTGCACTGGCTTTTAGCACAATGGCATCCTCTAAAACGAGTTTTGCATGTTTTCGGACATCTAGTCAACTAGAAGTGATAATATGAAAAGCTAAAAAGGAGAGCAATAGAAACTGGAAATAAGTTCAAGCAAAGACAAAAAGCACCGCTTACCCCAGTACTTTTCACAACAAGTCCCGTTCACAAAGCAAGAACACTCTTTCCACAGGCGGATGACAACCACATGGGTTGTATTGCCGACAAGGCAGCTCTTTTTTATCAGATATACGTTTTCTCATGATGGTATCCAGCAGACTTCCAGGAATATTTTAGACGACGAACTTTACCTCTTCTGCGTAAAAAATCTGGATCTTCTTTTAATGTTGTACCTGATGTGTAATTGTTTACAACCATTAAAAATTATAAGATATTTTAAGTAGTATATCCCTGCCACCAGTAGACCATGACATCACTATCACTAACCATATTCCCGTTATTGTCAATTCGGATCCATCACCAGAAAATTTGTGCTGTCACCCCCTTGAGAAGATAGTTTATTTCAGAGCTTCATTGCATAAAAAACACTCAGCACATGTCTTCATAACATTCATAGATTCCTAGCTATTAAACAGCTGCAATATAAGAAAAACCATTACACAAACAGATTGTATGATGAAAAAACCACATTATAAACATAAGAATTATATATAATATCATGCTAAAAAATACTACACGAGGGGACATCATCACAATCAGCTACGTCCAAAATTAGGGGAACCATATAGAATGCCAAGAATTACAGCAACGCCAAACATATAACACGCAGTACTATTTAAACACAAACTTAGAGGTAGCAAACTGCAAAAATGATCAAGCTGGGTAATGAGTCAAAATAAGTGGGGCCAAATCGTCCAGTTGGGTTCACCAGAATACTTTATGTCCAAAAAAGTTACTTGTTATAGATACTCGGTGGGGCACATCATTACAAGAATACAGTATTTCAAAAATAACACAACTTTTGGTATCATGTGATTAGAGGATTGATACATAAAAAAAATATTTTGTTCAACTTTGGTCCATTAACCCCTGTGACAAGTTTCCTTTTGCTAATTGTAAGAGACCAATAAGACCTATCCTATAACAGAAAATAAAGGCACAGTTTTCTCTAACTTTCTAATAGCTCAGATCATACAAGTGAAGGTACTGACCTGTTCCTGCAAAAATCTCAGACTTTTCAAAAAGAGATTTTTCAATAGTTTTCCAACTTTTGAACTCAATCACTTCTTGTCTACAAATGCTCATCCCCAACTCTCTTTCTTACATTTTCATCACCATTTATCACGGCCTGGGCACTAGAGAATCTCCTTACAATCAGGAACATCTGGCTGAAGAGATCTATCACACTAGGGACTGAGTCTTTTCGCTACCCCTTCTGGCACTCAGAGATCTAGCTTTAGAGAAGATGAAGTAGCTTCTTCACTTTCTTTGTGTGAGCCTGAACGACCCCCGAATCTCTTAAACCAAGGCTTCCACTTGAAACAGAGTCAGAATCAGAAGCATCCACCTTCTTTTGTCTCTTCTTTATTGCAACCAGAACATGATCAGATATACGTTTGCTATTCCTTTGACGGGTCCCACGTTTCTCTGTAAGTTTATTCTGCGTGGGCCCGGTCTAGCGTCCGACTCGCTACTTTCAGATACGTTTTTAGCATTTGACGAACATTTTCACTCTGGGAAGACTTACCTCCTTAATAAAGAGCGACCATTCGACTTCTCTTGATGACTAGGACATTATTACCATCTGTAAAGGGGCAGCTTTTTGTTCACTGTTGAGCTGCACCGAAGATGGTACTGTATTGCCCTCCACCTTTTGGACCTAAAAACCAAGAAATATCAAAGCTTAGGTATATTTTATTCAAGTCCTAGCAGCATGCATGATAAAGATAAATCTTGCAATTACCTGGCGATAACAATGCGGACCGCAAGGTACCTTCTCCTCATCCATGCGGTTCAAAGTACATTGCTTTTCAACCTAAATACAATGTAACAATTGCTGATTAAACTTCAAAACAAAAAAGAAAAGGCTTTCTGCTTTTGACCTAGAAGCTATATATTTTAACACCATCAACAAAATGCAACTTAAATGATAACTTAGAAGCATAAATTGCATTAGTGTTAGACTCTAAAATAGGTTAATTTGGAGATAAAAAAAAACAGTTTAGTAGGCTTTCTTTAAGAAAACAGAATGAAGGAAAGAGAAATAAAGTGCACTTACAGGAAATATAAGGTCCTGTGAACATCCATGTAATTTACAGTCAAAATACCTGCCAATGAAAAACACGTAACAGATAAATTTAGCAAGTGACATGTGTGAGAATGACACAGATTTGAATATTCAAAAAAACTGAAAACACAGGGTGTGTTTGTGGGTATGTATGTGTCTATACAAACAGAAACTAACAAAAGAAATATTTCTATTATAATTCATAAATAGATCCATAAGACATCATACTAATCCACTAGCACTAGGTATATAACTAAGTAATCAAGGGGCCCACTAGCTGCCCTTCTAAACACTAAATCTAAGTTATACTTTATATTTCTAGCCTTAGCTTTTAATATAATTGATGAATTTCTCTCTCCCACGTTTTGAAGAAAAATCATTGAAAATTGATCTTAAATTTCCACTTCATATCCTTTGTTTGTGGTGATAGACTGATCAACACCTCAAAAGGGTTTAAAACCACCCCACCCACCCCCCCAGAAAAATGCATCAAACAGCAATACAAGGATGGACGTAGTATTGCGCTCAGTCACCAAACCCAGAAGAAAACATGTTGATTAGCAATGCTACTAGGCATCGACGACAAAATAGGTTGTCAAATGAGTCCATGCGGCTTCAAGATCTTTATCATACAATGAACTCATATCGAACTCAGAATTTCCAGGTTTAGAGCCTTCACAGCATTATCTCTATTAACAAGGACTTCATATCTTGCCTGTTACAGATGTTCATAACATGTGTAAATCAAACACACCAAAAGGGAACAAAAACTGCACCAATATTGCACTGTGCTTAGTTCATAATTTAAAAGAAAAAAGAATAACAAACCTATGGAGAGAGATAATAGAGCAAAATAAGATGTCAAGCATCTAAGTGTGTACCTGACTTCAGAAGGTTTTCTAGACAACTGTTGAGCCAGTAAATCCAAAATAACACCAGAAGACCCAGCTGTTGAATGGTCATTCTATAACAATATAAGATATGATGAGAATGCAGTAATAAGATCAAATTGTGACTGGAAATTGCCCCTAGGATGTATCACATGACTAGAAAGTATAATATTATAAATCCAAAACAACAGATGACCCAAGCTGTTGAATGGTCATTCTGGAACAATTAATGATATGATGAGATGCAGTAATACCTACTATATTGACTGGAAAATGACACTGGTATGTATCACAAGTCTAGAAAGTATAAGATTAAAGAACTTCATGTCTGCAACATATAAAATTATGTGTATATAATGGCAGGGAACAGGACATAGAAAATCAGACTTAAAATAAAAGCAAAAACCTGAATTATATGTGAGACAATTTTGAGTTGATGAGACCACAAGAGCATTTAAAATAAAGAGCACCAACCGGATTATGTAATTCAGAGTCAACAAACTCTTTCTTTCCTCTTCTTCATCAATTGCTTCCTCTTCACTGTCACTGGCAATTAGTGCTTCACCCCCATTTTGATCATAGTAAATTCTCCTTGCGACCTACTACAGACTGTCTTCTGTCATTCTTTGATTTCTGCATAACTCATAGTTATATAAGAGATGTACTATAACTAAAAGTTACAAGAAAGCAGAATAAACAAACTGTCTTAGCTGGTAGCTGTTCAATTTTGGATTTAAAACTGAAGTGCAATAACTATTAAACAATTGAACTAGTGATGGAAGTAGCAAACATATGTTTGACAAATGACAGCATTTAAAAATAACAAGCACGGGCAAGATCACCTATCCAAGACAAACACAAAACTGTATCTTAGCTGGTAGTGTGTTCAATTTTGGATTTAAAACTGAAGTGCAATAACTAGTAAACAATTGAACTAGCGATGGAAGTAGCAAACATATGTTTGACAAATGACAAGCATTTAAAAATAACAAGCACGGGCAAGATCATCTATCCAAGAAAAACACAAACTGTATCTTAGCTGGTAGCGTGTTCAATTTTGGATTTAAACTGAAGTGCAATAACCATTTAAACAATTGAACTAGTGATGGAAGAAGCAGACATATGTTCGACAAATGACGGCATTTAAAAAATAACAAGCACAGGGCAAGATCACCTATCCAAGAAAATCCATGTTGTGTAGGAGGTAGTTTCTTCACTCTGGAAGCTTGATAGGTCTGACAGCATTTTTTACTGCAATGCTAGATCCTAAAAGAATTGCTGACGCATGTCCATCTTCCTGAGAGCTACTGCTGCGCTGTCCCCATGTTTGCATTGACACCATTTTGCATGTCAATTGCGTCCTCTGCCTCTTTGTCAACAAGTCAACAGTTTGACCTGCACCAGTAGCCCTTAGTTTTTTTCTTTCTATGATAACTTGTGATGGTTGGTGGTGACTTCAGCCAACTTAATCCTGTTTCTTCCATTCTTTTTCTGAACATATCAAAGCATCATAATGAAGATTCTTTACCAAAAAGTGAATGAAATATTAAGGCATTCCATGTTCTTAGACTAACCTTGATATAAGCACAACGATCAGCCTCGACTTTTTCTTCAAGGAGTCGATAACCAGTGAAATTTCTGAGGGAGTGATGGCTGCCTTCTGTAGTCCCACAATCGAGAAATATGAATACTAATTCAGTATCCAGCTTCTAAAATATAAATCAAACATATATAATAAAGTTATGTGAAACTAGATCAACTACTAAACCAGCTTGCGGATATCATTGGGCAAAAACCCTTGCATTCAAACTATTCAAGGTATACATGTAACATTGGAGTTTGTAAAATTGCAAAATCTTTTCAGATGAGCTTAAGAGGATTTAAGATTGGTGCCAAAATTATGAATGCACAAATGATACTAGAAACAAACTTACATAAGCAATGAATGACTAGAAGTAGTATGTACTACAGTACTAAATGAACACCTGTTGGGTTTGTGAAGGCTTTGGGCTTGGGCCCATGTTTAGTTTTTTGTCTATTAGTTGTACAACCTAATTAGTCTCTATATATATCCATGTCATGCATTGTAATCTTGTACTAGGCAAATAAAGACAACCTAGTTGCAGCCCGTGGACGTGGGTCCACCGACCGACCACGTTAAATCCTTGTGTATAGGGCGCAAACGAACTGAACGTTCAGCGAACAGTTCGTGAACTGTTCGGCGGGAAGTTCGTTTAGTTCGTTGTTAGTAAATGAACGAACATGAACAAAAAACTTTCGTTCGTTTAGTTAAACGAAGAACATGAACACAAGTCGTATTCGTTCATTTATGTTCGTGAACGTTCGATAATGTGTTAGTTA